>JAOANR010000011.1:23553915-23586574 GCA_030278955.1 Hygrophila difformis
CGTTAAAACGGTGCTCGTCGTCGGTAAAATGGTGCCCGTCGGGTGGCCTGTCGGTAAAACGGTGCCCTGGGGAGGTCATTCGGAAAAACGGTGCCCGTCGGGTGGCATGTCAGTAAAATAGTGCCCATCGGGTGGCTGTCGGTAAAACGGTGCTCGTCGGGTGGCCTGTCGGTAAAATGGGGCCCTGCGGGCATGTCGATAAAACGGTGCCCGTCGCGTGGCCTGTTGGTAAAACGGTGCCCGTCGGGTGGCCTGTCGGTAAAACGATGCCCGTCGGGTGGCATGTCGGTAAAACGGTGCCCGTTGGGTGGCGTGTCGTTAAAACGGTGCTCGTCGGGTGGCATGTCAATAAAAGGGTGCCCGTCGGGCATGTCGGTAAAACGGTGCCCGTCGGGTGGCCTGTCGGTAAAACGGTGCGCGTCGAGGACATTTCGGTAAAACGGTGCCCGTCGGGTGGCCTGTCGGTAAAACGGTGCCATGGGTGGTCATTCGGAAAAACGGTGCCCGTCGGGTGGCATGGCGGTAAAATAGTGCCCGTCGGGTGGCATATCGGTAAAACGGTGCCCATCGGGTGGCATGTCGGTAAAATAGTGCCCATCGGGTGGCCGTCGGTAAAACGGTGCCCATCGGGTGGACTGTCGGAAAAAGGTGCCCGTCGGGTGGCATGTCGTTAAAACGGTGCTCGTCGGGTGGAATGTCAATAAAAGGGTGCCCGTCGGGCATGTCGGTAAAACGGTGCCCGTCGGGTGGCCTGTCGGTAAAACGGTGCTCGTCGGGGACATTTCGGTAAAATGGTGCCCGTCGGGGAGCCTGTCGGTAAAACGGTGCCCTGGGGTGGTCATTCGGAAAAACGGTGCCCGTCGGGTGGCATGTCGTTAAAACGGTGCTCGTCGGGTGTCATGTAAATAAAAGGGTGCCCGTCGGGCATGTCGGTAAAACGGTGCCCGTCGGGTGGCATGTCGGTAAAACGGTGCTCGTCGGGGACATTTCGGTAAAACGGTGCCCGTCGGGTGGCCTGTCGGTAAAACGGTGCCCTGGGGTGGTCATTCGGAAAAACCGTGCCGGTCGGGTGGCATGTCAGTAAAATAGTGCCCATCGGGTGGCTGTCGGTAAAATAGTGCCCATAGGGTGGCTGTCGGTAAAACGGTGCCCGTCGGGTGGACTGTCGGAAAAAGGTGCCCGTCGGGTGGCATGTTGTTAAAACGGTGCTCGTCGGGTGGCATGTCAATAAAAGGGTGCCCGTCGGGCATGTCGGTAAAACGGTGCCCGTCGGGTGGCCTGTCGGTAAAACGGTGCTCGTCGGGGACATTTCGGTAAAATGGTGCCCGTCGGGTGGCCTGTCGGTAAAACGATGCCCGTCGGGTGGCATGTCAGTAAAATAGTGCCCATCGGGTGGCTGTCGGTAAAACGGTGCTCGTCGGGGACATTTCGGTAAAACGGTGCCCGTCGGGTGGCCTGTCGGTAAAACGGTGCCCTGGGGTGGTCATTCGGAAAAACGGTGCCTGTCGGGTGGCATGTCGGTAAAATAGTGCCCATCGGGTAGCTGTCGGTAAAACGGTGCCCGTCGGGTGGCCTGTCGGTAAAATAGTGCCCATCGGGTGGCTGTCGGTAAAACGGTGCCCGTCGGGTGGACTGTCGGAAAAAGGTGCCCGTCGGGTGGCATGTCGTTAAAACGGTGCTCGTCGGGTGGCAAGTCAATAAAAGGGTGCCCGTCGGGCATGTCGGTAAAACGGTGCCCGTCAGGTGGCCTGTCGGTAAAACGGTGCTCGTCGGGGACATTTCGGTAAAATGGTGCCCGTCCGGTGGCCTGTCGGTAAAACGGTGCCCTGGGGTGGTCATTCGGAAAAACAGTGCCCGTCGGGTGGCATGTCGTTAAAACGGTGCTCGTCGGGTGGCATGTAAATAAAAGGGTGCCCGTCGGGCATGTCGGTAAAACGGTGCCCGTCGGGTGGACTGTCGGAAAAAAGTGCCCGTCGGGTGGCATGTTGTTAAAATGGTGCTCGTCGGGTGGCATGTCAATAAAAGGGTGCCCGTCGAGCATGTCGGTAAAACGGTGCCCGTCGGGTGGCCTGTCGTTAAAACGGTGCTCGTCGTCGGTAAAATGGTGCCCGTCGGGTGGCCTATCGGTAAAACGGTGCCCTGGGGAGGTCATTCGGAAAAACGGTGCCCGTCGGGTGGCATGTCAGTAAATTAGTGCCCATCGGGTGGCTGTCGGTAAAACGGTGCTCGTCGGGTGGCCTGTCGGTAAAATGGGGCCCTGCGGGAATGTCGATAAAACGGTGCCCGTCGCGTGGCCTGTTGGTAAAACGGTGCCCGTCGGGTGGCCTGTCGGTAAAACGATGCCCGTCGGGTGGCATGTCGGTAAAACGGTGCCCGTTGGGTGGCATATCGTTAAAACGGTGCTCGTCGGGTGGCATGTCAATAAAAGGGTGCCCGTCGGGCATGTCGGTAAAACGGTGCCCGTTGGGTGGCCTGTCGGTAAAACGGTGCGCGTCGAGGACATTTCGGTAAAACGGTGCCCGTCGGGTGGCCTGTCGGTGAAACGGTGCCCTGGGGTGGTCATTCGGAAAAACGGTGCCCGTCGGGTGGCATGGCGGTAAAATAGTGCCCGTCGGGTGGCATATCGGTAAAACGGTGCCCATCGGGTGGCATGTCGGTAAAATAGTGCCCATCGGGTGGCTGTCGGTAAAACGGTGCCCATCGGGTGGACTGTCGGAAAAAGGTGCCCGTCGGGTGGCATTTCGTTAAAACGGTGCTCGTCGGGTGGAATGTCAATAAAAGGGTGCCCGTCGGGCATGTCGGTAAAACGGTGCCCGTCGGGTGCCTGTCGGTAAAACGGTGCTCGTCGGGGACATTTCGGTAAAATGGTGCCCGTCGGGTGGCCTGTCGGTAAAACGGTGCCCTGGGGTGGTCATTCGGAAAAACGGTACCCGTCGGGTGGCATGTCGTTAAAACGGTGCTCGTCGGGTGGCATGTAAATAAAAGGGTGCCCGTCGGGCATGTCGGTAAAACGGTGCCCGTCGGGTGGCCTGTCGGTAAAACGGTGCTCGTCGGGGACATTTCGGTAAAACGGTGCCCGTCGGGTGGCCTGCCGGTAAAACGGTGCCCTGGGGTGGTCATTCGGAAAAACCGTGCCGGTCGGGTGGCATGTCAGTAAAATAGTGCCCATCGGGTGGCTGTCGGTAAAATAGTGCCCATAGGGTGGCTGTCGGTAAAACGGTGCCCGTCGGGTGGCATGTTGTTAAAACGGTGCTCGTCGGGTGGCATGTCAATAAAAGGGTGCCCGTCGGGCATGTCGGCAAAACGGTGCCCGTCGGGTGGCCTGTCGGTAAAACGGTGCTCGTCGGGGACATTTCGGTAAAATGGTGCCCGTCGGGTGGCCTGTCGGTAAAACGGTGCCCGTCGGGTGGCATGTCAGAAAAATAGTGCCCATCGGGTGGCTGTCGGTAAAACGGTGCTCGTCGGGGACATTTCGGTAAAACGGTGCCCGTCGGGTGGCATGTCGGTAAAACGGTGCCCTGGGGTGGTCATTCGGAAAAACGGTGCCTGTCGGGTGGCATGTCGGTAAAATAGTGCCCATCGGGTAGCTGTCGGTAAAACGGTGCCCGTCGGGTGGACTGTCGGAAAAAGGTGCCCGTCGGGTGGCATGTTGCTAAAACGGTGCTCGTCGGGTGGCATGTCAATAAAAGGGTGCCCGTCGGGCATGTCGGTAAAACGGTGCCCGTCGGGTGGCCTGTCGTTAAAACGGTGCTCGTCGGGGACATTTCGGTAAAATGGTGCCCGTCGGGTGGCCTGTCGGTAAAACGGTGCCCTGGGGAGGTCATTCAGAAAAACGGTGCCCGTCGGGTGGCATGTCAGTAAAATAGTGCCCATCGTGTGGCTGTCGGTGAAACGGTGCTCGTCGGGTGGCTTGTCGGTAAAATGGGGCCCTGCGGGCATGTCGATAAAACGGTGCCCGTCGCGTGGCCTGTCGGTAAAACGGTGCCCGTCGGGTGGCCTGTCGGTAAAACGATGCCCGTCGGGTGGCACGTCGGTAAAACGGTGCCCGTTGGGTGTCGTGTCGTTAAAACGGTGCTCGTCGGGTGGCATGTCAATAAAAGGGTGCCCGTCGGGCATGTCGGTAAAACGGTGCCCGTCGGGTGGCCTGTCGGTAAAACGGTGCTCGTCGGGGACATTTCGGTAAAACGGTGCCCGTCGGGTGACCTGTCGGTAAAACGGCGCCCTGGGGTGGTCATTCGGAAAAACGGTGCCCGTCGGGTGGCATGGCGGTAAAATAGTGCCCGTCGGGTGGCATATCGGTAAAACGGTTCCCATCGGGTGGCATGTCGGTAAAATTGTGCCCATCGGGTGGCTGTCGGTAAAACGGTGCCCGTCGGGTGGACTGTCGGAAAAAGGTGCCCGTCGGGTGGCATGTCGTTAAAACGGTGCTCGTCGGGTGGCAAGTCAATAAAAGGGTGCCCGTCGGGCATGTCGGTAAAACGGTGCCCGTCAGGTGGCCTGTCGGTAAAACGGTGCTCGTCGGGGACATTTCGGTAAAATGGTGCCCGTCCGGTGGCCTGTCGGAAAAACGGTGCCCTGGGGTGGTCATTCGGAAAAACGGTGCCCGTCGGGTGGCATGTCGTTAAAACGGTGCTCGTCGGGTGGCATGTAAATAAAAGGGTGCCCGTCGGGCATGTCGGTAAAACGGTGCCCGTCGGGTGGACTGTCGGAAAAAGGTGCCCGTCGGGTGGCATGTTGTTAAAATGGTGCTCGTCGGGTGGCATGTCAATAAAAGGGTGCCCGTCGAGCATGTCGGTGAAACGGTGCCCGTCGGGTGGCGTGTCGGTGAAACGGTGCCCGTCAGGTGGCATGTCGGTGAAACGGTGCCCGTTAGGTGGCATGTCGGTAAAACGGTGCTCGTCGAGTGGCCTATCAATAAAAGGGTGCCCGTCGGGCATGTCGGTAAAACGGTGCCCGTCAGGAGGCCTGTGATAATGGCCAGAAATATCCATTATTTTCAATCCATTTCCATATCTGAATGGGCCGCATTCCGGTCTTATATTAAATAAGAAAGCAGTTGAATTGGATTGATTTATGCATAATTGTAAAAATAATAAGCTGGTATGAAAAATGCATAAATATGTAATTTTATTACACATTTATGTTAGAAAAATCCAAAAAACATGAGAAAAAGAAAAGAAAAGAAAAAGGAAATAAAAAGATGGGAAAAGAAATGAAAAACCCACAAAACTTGCAATTTTCAGGTAATTACGACGCTAGACACAACTACGACGCTAAGCATGGCTAGCATCGTAGCCTGGTCTAGCATCGTAAGCAGAGATCAAGGCTGAATGTCGAAGGAAGTTAGCTACGACGCTAAGTGAGGATAGCGTCGTACTCGAGTCTGGCGACATAATGAAGGATGGCGTCGTAGGTTGTTCATTTAGAGACAAGAAGTGCCTTTGAGATGGAAGCCTACGACGCAAGCCTTGTTCCACGTCGTAGCATGGATAGCGTCGTAAAAAGAGTTCAGCATCGTAACCTTGCCAGAAATTCAAATTCAAGTGCCTGGGGGCCCATGGGCCTAGGGTTTCCCACCTATTTAAGGATAGGTTGACTCCTATGATCAGTCACTTCATAACATTCCAACACTTGGAGGCAACTTGAGTTCTTGAGCCGTGTGTTGTGTAGCTAGGTTAGTTAGTTAGTGTAGTTAGACTTTATTTTTCTGTATTATTTAATTTATGCATATAGATTAGTTTAATTCTTGCATAGATTAGTGTTTTTCTTCATGTTTCGAGCTTAGATAGCCACTTTTTCCTTATTTCCAGCTTTATTAAACCTTTATTAAGGTTTGAAATACCCAAATAATGGGTATTATCAAACCATTTGTTATAAAATGAGAAGTTAATCACAAAAAGAGTCCCAACCCATGAAATGGAAATGATTCCATGGATTTTTCTTGCTTTATTTTTGGCTCTTGACCATTTGGTCATTGTATTTTCTATTTGCATGTGGGTTTTTGTTATTTTCTTTCTTTTTGGGTTCTTGTGCATGATATGTTGGTTGAAAACCCTCATTTGGGTTTGTGGTTCATTATGCTTAGTGTTAGCTTGTATTCTTTCTTATTGTTATGCATTATAGTTTGTTTTCCATACCTGTTTTGTTATTTTTATGCATTTGTGAACCATAAATCTAAAAAAGGGGTTTGCAATCGCATAGATTGCATTACCCGAACAACACTTATGTTCTGAGGTGGCTACGACGCTAACCGCCCTACGACGCTGACCTAGGCTGGCGTCGTAAGGGATGTTTCACGTCGTAGTTGTCTCGGACTTAAGAAAATTTTGCCCTACGACGTTAGGCTCACGACGCTATCCTAGGATAGCGTCGTAATTTTAGTCTAAGGTCGTAGAATCCCAAAACACTTCTATTTTCACAAAAACCCACCTACGACGCTAAGCTCACGACGTCGTAATTTAATGTTCGGCGTCGTACTCCCCCATTGCACAAACACTTCTAAAAATGTATGCTACGACGTTATCCTCACGACGCTATCCAAGGATAGCGTCGTAATTTAATGCCTAACATCGTAGTACCCTCCCTTTTCCAAAAATTCATCTTTTCCCTATTACGACGCTAAACCCTATGACGCTGCATAGGTTAACGTCGTAGTGCTTGTTTAGCATCGTAGTCCCTCAAATTCTAAATTTCCATGCACGACGTCGAACCATACGATGTAAACCATGTTTCACGTCGTAATTAAGTGTAGCGTCGTACATGAACCCTTTAAACCCAAAATTTTTATCTCTTCCACCAATCCATGACGACGCTAGTGTCACGACGTGATCCTAGGATCACGTCGTAAAATCTATCTAGCGTCGTACTTGGCAATTTTTGCCAAAATTTTACAATTCTCCATTTTTCTTCATTAACTAATTGAACCCTTAAGTCAATAATTAAATATCGTGATTAGCAATGATTAAGATCAATAACTACCATGATTAAAGGACCTTTGTTCAATTCTCATTAAAATATTCTTCTATAAACAAAACCTTGATGTCTTAAGCAGATAATCCGGACTGTAATTGATTATGGTATGAAGGATTATTTAAACCATTAATTATGGATTAATTCCATATCCTTGCATGGGAAACCAATGTCTCTCATGCAAGGCATTTCTCTCCTTTTATTTTATTTTAATTTGTTTTGTCTTTTCCGTGTTGTGTGAAACAGCTAGTAAAGAATATATCAGACTAATGTTGGTGGGTATTCCCACACGGATAAACTAGCTCGTAGTCTGGGTATTAATTACTATTTGTTATTTTGCATGGTCCGGATAGTGGTCGGTGGAAGCCTTGGCGGTTCGTCCATCCGGGATTATAATAGCTGCTCAGCTGACTCCTATCCGGATACAGTTTTCTTTTCTTTATCTTAATTTCCAAACCCAAATTCCAATTTGTAATATGAATCAGTTAATATCTGTCAATATTAGTTGATGATTGTTGCAGAGAGGAAGTATGTAGGTTTTTATCTGAATTCGCAGGCAGTAGAGACCCAACTGGTAGTGACACTGCCATTATATGGTTTCTGCTGTCTAAATTCATCCCATCCGAGTAATTGGGAAACTAGATAGCAGATGTTTGCAGTCAACCCGATTATTCTGCCATAATTTTTGCCTGGGGCTACTCCATCTCTGTGTTACACTTTCTGTTTAAACCCGCCATTATATTTTGGGTAAATTAATTTTACACTTCCATATATCCTTATGCATGATATTATTATGTAATTATTGTGGTCTATAATATTTTGGGATCCTTCCCTTGGACATTAGAAGTCTAGATTTAAACAGATATTGCATACTAAATTTCCAACAAAAATTCATTTATAAAATTCGGATCTAAGTAAGGGATAAATTCCTCAGTTATGACTAGTTCATATTCGACCAAGGGTTAAAATTTTGGGAATTTAGAAGCAGAGTCAGCGATTAGGTCTCATCTAGACTGAAAGGGTTTGTGTTCTTATTGAGAGTCTAGTACCTGTTTAGGGAATGGTTTTCAAATTTATTATTTTCCAACAATTGCTGTGTGTTGTGAATCTAGTATTAATTATTGCACCGAGATGGGATCCACTTGGATTCAAATACAGTGTAATAGATAATTATAGAGGAACAACACTTAGGCCTTAGTTATCTTCTAAGGTAGGGTTGAGTTCCTTTCAACTGCTATCCTCTTCTGGCAAAACCTATTTTTGAGTTCTGAGTGAGTGCATCCGAAACGAACTAATTTATTAGTTCTTTTCATTATTTTGTATCTCATAACCACCCGGAAGGAAGTGAACACTGCGAGCGGTTCACCGAGAGCCGGGAATTCTTAATCCACGTCCGGTCATCATGACTGGGGGCTCTACTTATACTACCAGGGTAACTCTTTTGAAACCTCCGAGTGAGAGGATTTTAAATGCTTTCTTTACCACTTTCTTTTAAATGCTTTCTTTAGAGGTCACTCGGATGTATTGAAAGTAGCAAAACTGCTTCTAGGTTTGAGAGTTATGGGATAGTTCAGGCTCAGTTAGACTCTTGGGGTGTGACATGGGGGACTGATAACAGTACTTGGCATTTCAACTAATGATCTGTCAAGTGTTGCTTGTCCACCACAGATAAAATAACATACCCTGGCCGGGGCAGTTACGAATCTGTGGTATCTTGGAATTTGCGGTCTTAAGAACATGTAAACTCATACTTTAAGTACTTGTCTGCTAAAGGGAACATAGTACTGAGAGCATGAGAACTAGCTATCTGACAGGATTATCCCAAACAAAGATCTGTGTATTAAAATGGAAGTTTAATTATGCTTTATCTAAATCTTGTCCAATCTTTATTCTTTTTTTCCTGTCCCTTTTGTCATCATTTTGAATCAGCTTCATATTTAGCATAGTATAATTTTACAGCTTTCTTAGAATAAATTTATTTCTTCCATAGGATAATTTTATCTGCTTTCTAGACATAATTTTAATCTCTTCTTAGTATAAATCCGCATGCTTTCTAGAACAATTTTAATGTGCTTTGTAGGATTAATGTAATTTGCTTTCATAGTTTAGATTAAATTCAGTCAAGTAGTTGTTAGTCCAACTTCAAAACTGATTAGAGCAATACGAGTAGAAAATCTAGTAAAACAGTGTGGGACCTGCTTCTATCGCACATCCTCCAGTGAACGATCCGGACTTACCTACATATTATTGCAATTTTTTACACTGTGCGCTTTCGGGCCACAGTTTTGTAACACGAGTAATAAAAACGTGAAGACCTATAGATATATCCTTAATCCCACTTCCATAATCATAAATTCGTTTCATCAAATAAAATCTAAAGCAAAAGATTATTCCATTATTATTTTGAAAATACTAGTGATGTGAAATTGTCAAAAGTTTCAGCTTGTTGGTAAAACGGTGCCCGCCGGGGGCATTTCGGTAAAACGGTGCCCGTCGGGCCGCCTGTCGGTAAAACGGTGCATTTAGGGTGGTCTGTCGGAAAAACGGTACCTGTCGGGTGGCATGTCGGTAAAATAGTGCCCATCGGGTGGCTATCGGTAAAACGGTGGTCGTCGGGCGCCCTGTCGGTAAATGGGGCCCGACGGGCATTTCGGTAAAACGGTGCCCGTCGCGTGGCCTGTCGGTAAAACGGGGCCCGTCTGGTCGCCTGTCGGTAAAACGACGCTCGTCGGGTGGCCTGTCGGTAAACGGTGCCCGTCAGGTGTTGTCTAGATAAAATGGTGCCTGTCGGGTGGCATGTCGGTAAAATAGTGATCGTCGGGCATGTCGCTAGAATGGTGCCCATCGGGTGGCCTTTCGGCAAAACAGTGCCCGTAGGGTGCCCGTTGATAAAACGGTCCCGTCGGTGGCCTGTCGGAACGATGCCCGTCGGGTGGCCTGTCGGCAAAACGGTGCCCGTCGGGTGGCCTGTTGGTAAAACAGTGTCCGTCGGTAAAACGGTGCCTAGTGGGGGTGCATCTCGATAAAACGGTGCCCGTCGGGTGGTATGTCAATAAAACGGTGCCCGTCGGGTTGCCAGTCGGTAAAACGGTGCCCGTCGTGTGGCCTGCGGAAAAACGGTGCCCGTCGGGTGGCATGTCGGTAAAAAGGCGCGCATCGGGTTGCCTGTCAATAAAAGGGTCCCGTCGGACATGTCGGTAAAACGGTGCCCGTCGGGGGGCATTTCGGTAAAACGGTGCCCGTCGGGTGGCCTTTCGGTAAACCGGTGCCCATGGGGTGGTCTATCGCAAAAACGGTGCCCGTCGCTTGGCCTGTCGGTAAAACGGTGTCTGGTGGCCTGTCGGTAAAACGGTGTCTGGTGGCCTGTCGGTAATACGGTGCCCATCGGTTGGCCTGTCGGCAATACGGTGCCCGTCGGGTGGCCTGTCAGTAGAAGATGCTCGTCGGTAAAATGGTGCCCGGTGGGGGGGGCATTTCGGTAAAACGGTGCCCGTCGGGTGGCCTGTCGCTAAAATGCTGCCCGTCGGGGGCCTGTCGGTAAAACAGTGCCCGTCTGGTGGTCTGTTGGTAACACGATGCCCGTCGGTAAAACGGTGCCTGTTGAGGGGGCATTTCGGTAAAACGGTGCCCGTCGGGTGGTATGTCGGTAAAACGGTGCCGTCGGGTGGCCTGTTGGTAAAAAGGTTCCCGTCGGGTGGCATGTCGATAAAACGGTGCTCGTCGGGTGGCCTGTCGGTAAAATAGTGCTGCCCGTCGGGTGGCATGACGGTAAAACAGTGCTTGTCGGGTGGCCTATCAATAAATGGGTGCCCGTCGGGAGGCCTGTAGGTAAAACGGTGCCCGTCGGAGCATTTCGGTAAAACGCTTCCCGTCAGGTGGTATGTCGTTAAAACATTGCCCGTCGGGTGGCCAGTCAGAAAAGCGGTGCCCGTCGGGTGGCATATCGGTAAAACAGGGCCCGTCAGGTTGCCTGTCGGAAAAAAGGTGCCCGTCGGGTGGCATGTCGGTAAACGGTGCTCATCGGGTGGCCTTTCAATAAAAGGGTGCCGGTCGGGAATGTCGGTAGAACGGTGCCCGTCGGGTGGCCTGTCGGTAAAACGGTGCCCGTCGGGGGCATTTTGGTAAAACGGTGTCCCTGGGGTGGTCATTCCTTAAAACGGTGCCCGTCGGGCGGCATGTCGGTAAAATAGTGCCCATCGGGTGGCTGTCGGTAAAACGGTGCTCATCGGGTGGCCTGTCGGTAAAATGGGGCCCGGCGGGCATGTTGGTAAAACGGCACCCCTCGCGTGGCCTGTCGGTAAAACGACGCCCGCCCGCCGGGTGGCCTGTCGGTAAAACGGTGCCCGTCGGGTGGCGTGTCGATAAAACGGTGCTCGTCGGGTGGCCTATCGATAAAATTGTACCCGCGGGAATGTCGGTAAAACGGTGCCCATATGGTGTCTGATGGCCTGTCGGTAAAACGGTGCCCGTCGGGTGGCTTCTCGGTAAACGGTGCTCGGTGGGTGGCATTTCGATAAAACAGTGCCCGTCGGGTGGCCTGTTGGAAAAACGGTGCCTGTCGGTAAAACGGTTTCGGGTGGCCTGTCGGTAATACGGTGCCCGTCGGGTGGCCTGTCGGCAAAACGGTGCCCGTCGGGTGGCCTGTTCGTAAAACAGTGTCCGTCGGTAAAACGGTGCCTACTGGGGGTGCATTTCGATAAAACAGTGCCCGTCGGGTGGTATGTCGGTAAAACGGGGCTTGTCGGGTGGTATGTCGATAAAACGGTGCCCGGCGGGTTGCCAGTCGGTAAAACGGTGCCCGTCGTGTGGCCTGCGGAAAAACGGTGCCCGTCGGGTGGTATGTCGGTAAAACGGCGCGCATCGGGTGGCCTGTCAATAAAAGGGTCCCGTTGGGTATGTCGGTGAAACGGTGCCCATCAGGTGGCCTGTCAGTAAAACGGTTCCCGTCGGGGGGCATTTCGGTAAAACGGTGCCCGTCGGGTGGCCTTTCGGTAAACCGGTGCCCATGGGTGGTCTATCGGAAAAACGGTGCCCGTCGCTTGGCCTGTCGAAAAAATTGTGCCCATCGGGTGGTCTGTCGGTAAAACAGTGTCCGGTGGCCTGTTGGTAATACGGTGCCCGTCGGTTCTCCTGTCGTTAATACGGTGCCCGTCGGGTGGCCTGTCAGTAGAATGATGCTCGTCGGTAAAACGGTGCCCGGTGGGGGGGCATTTCGGTAAAACAGTGCCCGTCGGCTGGTACGTTGGTAAAACATTGCGCGTCAGGTAGCCAGTCGGTAAAACGGTGCCTGTCGGGTGGCCTGTCGGTAAAATGCTGCCCGTCGGGGGCCTGTCGGTAAAACAATGCCCGTTTGGTGGTCTGTTGGTAACACAATGCCCGTCGGTAAAACGGTGCCTGTTGAGGGGGCATTTCGGTAAAATGGTGCCCGTTGGTTGGTATGTCGGTAAAACGGTGCCGTCGGGTGGCCTGTTGGTAAAACGGTGCCCGTCGGGTGGCGTGTCGATAAAACGGTGCTCGTCGGGTGGCCTGTCGGTAAAATAGTGTTGCCCGTCGGGTGGAATGACGGTAAAACAGTGCTCGTCGGGTGGCCTATCAATAAATGAGTGCCCGTCGGGAGGCCTGTAGGTAAAACGGTGCCCGTCGGGGCATTTCGGTAAAACGGTGCCCGTCAGGTGGTATGTCGGTAAAACATTGCCCGTCGGGTGGCCAGTCAGAAAAGCGGTGCCCGTCGGGTGGCCTGTCGGTAAAAAAGGGCCCGTCAGGTGGCCTGTCGGAAAAAAGGTGCCCGTCGGGTGGAATGTCGGTAAACGGTGCTCATCGGGTGGCCTGTCAATAAAAGGTTTCCGGTCGGGCATGTCGGCAGAACGGTGCCCGTCGGGTGGCCTGTCGGTAAATCGGTGCCCGTCGGGGGCATTTCGGTAAAACGGTGCCCGTAGGGTGGCATGTCGGTAAAACAGTGCCCCTGGGGTGGTCATTCCATAAAACGGTGTCCGTCGGGCGGCATGTCGGTAAAATAGTGCCCATCGGGTGGTTGTCGGTAAAACGGTGCTCGTCGGATGGCCTGTCGATAAAATGGGGCCCAGCAGGCATGTCGGTAAAACGGCACCCCTCGCGTGGCCTGTCGGTAAAACGGTGGCCTGTCGGTAAAACGACGCCCGCCGGGTGGCCTGTCGGTAAAACGGTTCCCGTCGGGTGGCGTGTCGATAAAACGGTGCTCGTCGGGTGGCCTATCGGTAAAATTGTACCCGCGGGAATGTCGGTAAAACGGTGCCCATATGGTGTCTGATGGCCTGTCGGTAAAACGGTGCCCGTCGGGTGGCTTCTCGGTAAACAGTGCTCGGTGGGTGGCATTTCGGTAAAACAGTGCCCGTCGGGTGGCCTGTTGGAAAAACGGTGCCTGTCGGGTGGCCTGTCGGTAAAACGGTTTCTGGTGGCCTGTCGGTAATACGGTGCCCGTCGGGTGGCCTGTCGGCAAAACGGTGCCCGTCGGGTGGCCTGTTCGTAAAACAATGTCCGTCGGTAAAACGGTGCCTACTGGGGGTGCATTTCGATAAAACAGTGCCCGTCAGGTGGTATGTCGGTAAAAGGGGCTTGTCGGGTGGTATGTCGATAAAACAGTGCCCGTCGGGTTGCCAGTCCGTAAAACGGTGCCCGTCGTGTGGCCTGCGGAAAAACGGTGCCCGTCGGGTGGTATGTCGGTAAAACGACGCGCATCGGGTGGCCTGTCAATAAAAGGGTCCCGTCGGGCATGTCGGTAAAACGGTACCCATCGGGTGGCCTGTCGGTAAAACGGTGCCCGTCGGGGGGCATTTCGGTAAAACGGTGCCCGTCGGGTGGCCTTTCGGTAAAGCGGTGCCCATGGGTGGTCTATCGGAAAAACGGTGCCCGTCGCTTGGCCTGTCGAAAAAATTGTGCCCATCGGGTGGCCTGTCGGTAAAACAGTGTCTGGTGGCCTGTTGGTAATACGGTGCCCGTCGGTTGGCCTGTCGTTAATACGGCGCCCGTCGGGTGGCCTGTCAGTAGAATGATGCTCGTCGGTAAAACGGTGCCCGGTGGGGGGGCATTTCGGTAAAACAGTGCCCGTCGGGTGGTACGTTGGTAAAACATTGCGCGTCAGGTAGCCAGTCGGTAAAACGGTGCCTGTCGGGTGGCCTGTCGGTAAAATGCTGCCCGTCGGGGGCCTGTCGGTAAAACAATGCCCGTCTGGTGGTCTGTTGGTAACACAATGCCCGTCGGTAAAACGGTGCCTGTTGATGGGGCATTTCGGTAAAATGGTGCCCGTTGGTTGGTATGTCGGTAAAACGGTGCCGTCGGGTGGCCTGTTGGTAAAACGGTGCCCGTCGGGTGGCGTGTCGATAAAACGGTGCTCGTCGGATGGCCTGTCGGTAAAATAGTGTTGCCCGTCGAGTGGAATGACGGTAAAACAGTGATCGTCGGGTGGCCTATCAATAAATGAGTGCCAGTCGGGAGGCCTGTAGGTAAAACGGTGCCCGTCGGGGCATTTCGGTAAAACGGTGCCCGTCAGGTGGTATGTCGGTAAAACATTGCCCGTCGGGTGGCCAGTCAGAAAAGCGGTGCCCGTCGGGTGGCCTGTCGGTAAAAAAGGGCCCGTCAGGTGGCCTGTCGGAAAAAAGGTGCCCGTCGGGTGGCATGTCGGTAAACGGTGCTCATCGGGTGGCCTGTCAATAAAAGGTTGCCGGTCGGGCATGTCGGTAAAACAGTGCCCTTCGGGTGGCATGTCGGTAAAACGGTGCCCCTGGGGTGGTCATTCCATAAAACGGTGCCCGCCGGGCGGCATGTCGGTAAAATAGTGCCCATCGGGTGGTTGTCGGTAAAACGGTGCTCGTCGGATGGTCTGTCGATATAATGGGGCCCAGCAGGCATGTCGGTAAAACGGCACCCCTCGCGTGGCCTGTCGGTAAAACGGTGGCCTGTTGAAGCTTTGAGGTAAAACCCCGCTGCAATGCCCCCCGACAGCCTTTACACTATAATCCTATAGGGCTGTTAAAAAGCTTGCCTAGTTTTTCCTACCGAAAGCGCACGGTATCAAGCTGCAATATTTATTTTTATTGTCGGGATCGTTCAATAGAGAGTTACACGATAGAAGTGTTTTAATAGAATTATTAGCTCTAGAATCTGTCTCTACTCTTGGTTTAAGGATGTTGTAATGTTGATTACTAAAGATTTAATGATAAAATGTAAATGCTTAAAGCTGTAAACATTAGTAAAGAAAGCAATTAAAATGATGTTGAATATTGTGATTATATTCATGTGTTTAAGATATTACGGACCAAATCAAATGGACGAAATAAGAATATGATGAGAGTATCATACTTCAATGGTTAAAACATAATGAAAGTCCATTGAGATAGAAAAATCCTTTATACAACTTAATCAAATCTTCATGTCTTAAATCACTTCCCAAGACAGGTACTTATGATTCAGTGTCATGACATTCTAAGCTCTGAAATCATGGAATACTATCATCACAGAATGATCGGTCAGACTCTTTCTGTGATAAAAGCTTGTTAGAACTGTCACTTAATCTATCTTTTTCAGACTCAGATTAAGCCTTTGACAACTCGAGGTCACTTCAAAATCATGCTATATTCATCTGAACTTGAAGTTATTCTTTTCATTACTCTGGTCAAACTGATCTTATGACCTTGTGTTGGATGTCCTCTACAAAAAGTGAAAAGAAAACAATTGTTTAAATCTATCATCCAATGATTTCATAAGACTTGTTTCCTCAGAGTAATTCCTGCAAGTATTTGTAAGAAATAATAGTCCTGTAAGTATATCAAGATGAAATTGCTATTCAAATTCCTTGATTTATCCAGACTATTCAGATTTGTATAAATGATTTAGCTCGAGAAATCTCTGTAAACATTTCTAAATATCCATGATTTAACTCAGGATTAGTAGACTGTAAGAGAAATATTTAATCTCCTACTCATAGCATATAGTGATAACTATAAAGCCATGAACCCTAGAAATTAATCTTCCTAATACTCTACTAATTATTAGGACAAAAGATGGTGTTTGAAACATCTTTCCCTTTTAAACGACAGGTACTAAATGCCCAACTAAAGAACAAGTTTGTTCTTCATTAATCCTGAGTAAATAATGATTGAGAAAACTTATATCATCATCTTTTCTCATTGTACTAGTGAAAATAGTAACACGAATTGCAGATATGAATTATGAATCTATAATTATGAAGTAAGATTACTCATCATAGACTGGGAAATATCCCAAAATATTATATGTATATGTAATATTATATATATAAAGAAACATTGAGGGTTCTAAGTCCTCTTAATCAAAATGCTAGGGTGTTTCCAAAATATACATCGGAAACTAGACAGAATTAGGAAATAACTTTCCCAACAAAAAGGATTTGAGAAATAATTCTGCAAAATAAATGTCCAAAGTAACTCGCAGTAACTACTTTGGGTTTCAAATTATGAACATTCCAATTTTCTGCACGCTATGTCTGTACAGCGTGGAGGGAGTTAATATTCAAAGAATGTTCCTCAGATTTTGTTTATACAAAAAACTGAATGCCTCGCAATAATTTCTGTAAGAATGCGGCGAGATATTCAATTCCTACTTATAAGATAGGGGTTATATATGTATAAGAAGTAAAAGTGAATAGTTGATACCCTGAGAAATGGATATCAAATCTGTTGCTATTATAGATTGGTCCTCTCGCTTTGTCAGATTGACATCGCGAGAGTATTAGAATAGCCTTTGTCACAACAAAGTTATCTGGATATTTCCTCGCATCATCTTTTAGGATGAAGTGTGGGTTTATCCTTATGTGAAGTAAATGATCAGGGTTTATAACTGTCATAACTACCTTCTGGGGTTTCCGTTTAGAAAATCATGAATACAGAACCTTTCACATCCAATTTCATGAACTTAGAATTATTAATTCTTAAAGATTATCATGCGATGATTAACACTGCATGGGTCTCTAGGAACCTTTTAAAGTTCTGAACATTAAACACTATGATTCTCTTCCTATTTTGTGATCATGACGTAATATCAACAGAAAATCAAATGAATTCATAATTCTGCCAGATCATACCTAACTCGGTTACAATATCCAAACTTCTTGCATAATTAGAACGAACAATTTACGAATTAAAGATATGGAAGTATTATGATCTTCGAGAATCGAATTAGAGATATGATGCAAAATCCAAAATTGAATATCGAAGTTGAGGTTTATACTCTTCTGAAACAGAATTAAGAAATAGAAATGGAAACCAGAAAGATAAGAAATCCACAATCTGATAACTGATCATTCTTCATGTATCTCGAATAACAAAGAATTAAAAACGAATACACCTGGAAATCTGATTGCAATCAGAATAATGCAAAGGTGAGCGAAGAAGTCGGAAGTTTAGATGATGATCGTCGTGATGGATGAACAAGCAATCCAAAAGCAACTCTCCTCCCAGGGTATCCTCAAGCTAATCTAAAAACTATCTTAAAGAAATCTACTGCGAAATCGAATTACAAATCTGAAGAACTCAAAGTAAATTGCAATGAAAATTAAATCCTAACCTACCTACTAAATTCTAAAAATGGACTGGAGAGTAAAATCGAGCTATTCTCTTCAATCTCCCGCCTGCTGAGCTGATTCCCCCAAGGGCCTTATTTATAGATGGGCGTTGTAACTGCTTAAGCCTTGGATGATAACCGCTCGCATCAGAATAACTCTCCTCTCGCTTTGTCCAGTTCCTTCAAAGCGAGAGTTCAGAAATTTAATCATCTTTCTCAACAAGGCGAGGTCTTACAATTTCTCCAAAGAGTTTGCTTCTCGCCATGATGTATAAAACTTTCTGTCTTGCACAGATCTTCTTTTCCTCGCGATATCAAACAGTCATCGCGTGGACTTCAGCATCTGCACATTTTCTTTAAATCTTTTCCTGATTTCGAGCACAAGCCCTCGCACCATTCATTTTCTTTCCTCGCTATGTCTTTTCCACTTCCTGCTGCTTTCTAGCTTAACTTCAAAGAAAACTTAGAATTTCAAGCCATTTTCAGTGTAATTCCAACTTCTTCGCAATCTTAATTCTTCTTCCATCTTTTCTGATCCTCCATGATTATTCATCAAAAAATCAATGGAATTAAGAACAAAAGATCATCATTAAGACACTAAATTGGACGCAAATGACAGTCATAAAAGGCTGTCATCACCATCCTCACATTTAGAAACACTTGTCCTCAAGTGGTAAGAAACTTGTAAAGTTTCAAAGAATAAGTCCAATTAGTGGCTTCCGGAATTTAGATGTTCATGTAAGATTCTACTGGATCACTACCTTCTCTTTTCCAACTATCTCAAGCTTAACTCTTTCAACTGATTGATGCTTCATACCTGACTTTAAATTCACCAGGTTTCATAAAAACATTAACAAAAGTGATTTGCATTTATGTGAATTATTGTTCTGCTCCTTAGTTAGTCAGACTTCTCTTCTCACGCTCAATCCTGTCCAACTCATGTGCATATCTTGTGCTCTTGAATAAAATACACTCTTTTTTTTTATATCAAGGGGTGGCCTTCCGTGGCTTTCAATAGCTCGGTTTCACATTATTAGGAGGAGTCGCATGGCCTGACATTGCAGATGAAACTTCAACTCCCCTGCCCTTGATTCTGCTTTTTTAAAGTTCTTCAACTTATAAATCAGAGGGGCAGCTGTGCCAGCTACTTATATCCACATTATTTTACCACGTCTGTTTCTGAAGTTTCCCTTGCTCTCTTTTTCTTCTCCCCTTTTTTTTTTTAATATGCACACTCATCTTCTAAGAGAGACTAGATTAGATCAATCCTCTTAACCTTGTGCAGTTGTTGTTTACAGTATGCAAATCACTAGGGTTAATATAATCATAAAACCTTCAAACTATTTATCCAGTAATGACATCAATCAATCTCAGAGCTTACGGCTAAAGACAGTTTTCAAGAGCGGCTCATGCTTGCAGTGAAAATCTATAAAGTAGATGTCTCCACAGGAACCACTTTTAAACTCATCTTCTATTCCTTCATCAGTTTATTAGCCTCCCTGAGTTTTTTTTTTTTTTATTTAATGATCCTAGCTTGAAATTCAATCCTATAATACAACTTCATATTAATTCTATCCTAAGTTATATTAGAATGAATGGAAACAGGAAAGAACTAAAGAAAAAGAAACTGCAATTAAAAAGAAGAAGAAGGTTACAGAAAACTCCCCTGTGATCTCAGGATGGTCCTGCATCATTGTCTGGATCTCTGGTGGTATGGATGGAGATTTCTTTAGATCCGAGACTAGGTTGGCAAGGATGTCTACCAATCTCGTACTATTATGCTGCTCCTGTCTCCTCAGCTCCATATCCCTTTCTCGTTCCTGTCTTCTCTCTTCAAGTTCTTCTCTTCTCAGCCTTTCAAATCTTTCCATTTCTTCCCTTCTCATTCTTTCCTGTCTATCCCATTCTTCCTTCCTAATCTTTTCTTGCCTCTCTATCTCCTCTTTCCTGAGTTTTTCTTCAGTTTGAATCCTGACATGCTCAAGTTCGATCCTCTTTTGCTCCATTTCTCTTTGAACATGCTTGTCTTCTGACATAGTTTTCACTAGCATCTCCATGGACCGTGCAAAACTTTGGATCGAAGTACTCATATTCTGAGATTCATCCACAGATACTGTGTTCCTCATTGGTTGTCTCAAAGGTTGAGATGGTGCAGAAGTGTTCTCAAACTCCTCATCTTCTGGAATAGGATTCAATGCAGGAGATGGAGCTACAGTCTTTGTCCTTTTCACTGCGGCTCTTGACTGAGATGATCTTGATTTTGAAGGAAGCTTGACCCTTTTTATCTTAGGAGATGGCACTTTTGATCCTGATCCCTCGGAAGTTTGTTCCTCTAAATCCGGCATTTGGTAAACCAATTCTCCCCTCAAAGTGTCTTCTGGTAATGGAATAGGAGGATCTATCTTTATGATCTCTGGTAAAAATGGCGTGATTGAAACTCCTTGTTTCTCACAGAGTCTTCTGATTAAATTTGGATAAGCCAATGCTGCATCTTCTCCAACTCTTGACTTAATGACATTGAGGACATGGTGTGCAGCACTGCATTTCCTTCCTGACCATAAAAATGCAAATCCCTCGAAAGTTCCGGCTGAAGGTCCTTGAAAATTTGTGGTGGGTCTGAGCTTTGAATAATAGAAATCAAGTGTTGGCAGATATTCAGGCTTCAAGTTCTTCAATGGAATCTTATTTTGTTCGGTTCCTCTGTGTGTTGAACAGAATCCTAATGCCATTTTTCTAGCATTAACAAGTTTATTTCCTTGAGTTTTCTTCCTCAGAAGAACCTCAGACTTAACTTCTGGCTGTTCTAACAAAGGTGCCTGTATTAACTCATTTAGAGTTTCCACAGTAACTTGCACTGTTTTCCCTCTAATCCATGTTGTTTCTGCCTCAACATCAAAGTTAGCGTAGAACTCTCTGGTCAGTTCCACATAACCACATTTGTTGTTGTGTCTCATGAAAACGTCCCATTCATTGATTCTCCTCCAGTAACTGATACACTTATGATCCAGCCACTTGGGATGAAATCCTTTGTCCGGAACAATCATTTTGGACATCCCCAGGTAGTTCTCCAATGCCTCCTTTCTTCCATTAAACTTAACCTTGATTTCTTCTTCTGTGAATTCAGTCCTCTTTTCAATGCTATCAGGGATTGACAACCTCACATTTGGACTATTCTTCCCCCAATAACTCGAAGGTAGCAATTCTGGAACTTCTTTTCCTGGGGACGATCCTTCAGATGTATCTGATTCATTTCCCTCGGATTCTTGTGCTTCTTCCTGCTCATCCCCAGCATTCTCATTTCCTTCTTCTTCTGTTTGGCCTCCTTCTTGAGCAGGTTCCACATTTTCTTCATGAACTTGTTCTGGGTTTTGTTCATGGTCAGGCTCTGGATGTTCTTCTTGAACTCTATCAGTGTCATATTGTTGTGAATTGCCTATGCCTGAATCATGTATCAATGATGTGCTTGTATCTACCTTCTTAGTAACTTCCAGGCTATGCTGATTTAAGATCTCTGTGGGATCTTCCTGTACAGGTTCGTTCAGTAAGGAATAGCAGTAGGTTCTGAATCTACAAATCCTTCGATTCCAAAATATTCTTCTGCTTTCTTCTTCTGTTCTGCGGCCCATTCAGGATCATTCATCCTTGCAATCGCTCTCTGAGTTACTTCATCTCTGACTTGAGGTGGTAGGAGCCATTGATTCATTTGATTTTCAGCATTCGTCTGTGTTCTAAGATATTGACTAACAGTGTCTTCCACAAAATATTTTTTCTGTTGATCTTCTTGAGTTCCATTTCTCTGCACTTCTTCTTCATAAGCTTGAATTGCTAATGGAGATGGTTCCACTACTTGGTCAGAATTTATTTGTATTTGGATTTCCTCTAATTCTGACTCAAGTTTAGCTGCATATTCACTTGCTTGTTCTACTGAAGTGTGTGCATTCCCTCCTTCTCTAGCCAGTTTTCTGAACTTTTTAATCAGTCCTTCCAGGGAATAAGTCATGTTCCCTACTGTAGTTCCATGCAAGTTCATATCTTCAAAAATTTGTAAACCTTCAAGTGAATGTTCCTGAAATGTGTCCACCACTGATTTCTCAACTTGATTTACAAATTCTTGCTCATCTGCAGCTTGTTCTGGTGGTAAATCTTGTTCAGTTTCTTTTCCTGAAAATCCTTGTAAATCAATCTGACTTTGAATAAGATCCTTGTTAACCTGAGCTTGCTGACCTTCATCCTGCTCTTCTCTATCATCTTTTTCAGCAATCTGAACCTGTTGGAGATTAGTGCTCGGTTTAGTTGATCCTTGTTCATCAGGTTGATGTTCATCAATACATGCTCTCCAGCCTTCCGGATCTATATCTCCCACTTCCAAATTAGTATAAAGAGTGAGCTCCAACCTCTCTGTGTAGGGAACTATCGCTAGAGTTGGTTCGACTTTTTCTTCCTCAGAGCTGGTATCAGGTACCACATACTTAGGCTTCCTGGCTTTCATCTTTATCCTGAATTTCTTAACAGGTTTTTCAGGTTCTTTTTCTTGTTGCTTTTCTTTGTCAGGAGTGATTTCCAATTGTTCTACATTCTCCAGAAAAGACCCTTGCTGCTTAAATTCTTCAGGATCAGTCTCCATCTGATTAGAGGGTAATTTTCCTCTCCTTTTGTAAGTAACAACTTCTTTCTTTTCTTGGGCTGATTGTAGAATCTCAACATCTTCATCCATTAAATCCTTTTTCAAGTCCAAAATTTCCTTGGCTGCCAGCTCATCTTCATTCTTCCTCTTCTTTGGAATCCGACTAGTCTTCTTAGATCTGCTTGTCTCCACCTTTCTCCCAGTCCTTTTCTTAGCTGTTGGTACTTCATCTGAAGTGCTTGAACTGAGATTGTGTGACTTTCTCTTTTTGGTGGATACTTTCTTTTTACCTTTCTTGTCTTGGGTTTTCATGAGTTCCTCCCATTCACGGTTTGCCTTTTGTCTGTTTGCATAATAATAATCCATACTTTCTTGCAGAATCGGATGGATTTCATCATTTTCTTCATTCTTTTCTCCCACAATAGTTGTGACCTCATCAACTACTCTCATCTTCTCAATTCTTTGCTCATCATCTGTGCTGTCTTCGTCTGGATCGTGCTTCTTGACATAGAAATTCTTGCCCAATCCTTTCAGCATGACATTCATTCCCTTTCTGTTCAGATATTTCTCATTCCATGCATCCCAATCATCAATAATTACCTGCTGAATTCTTCCTTGTGTTTGATCAGTATAGGGTCTATGCTCCTTGTATGCATTTTACCTGCACATAGCATCATACATGACATACTTCTCAATGAATTCTTTCTTCCTCTCCTGAACATATCCATGAACTTCCTGTTGGAGAGTTAGAGGTAATCTCTTCATGATCTTGTTGGGTCTATCTGTAATGAGAAGATCTGCATCTGCTGGTGTTATTGATGGGGCTGAAACCTTTCTGAAATTCGCTATAGGTTCCAGTCCTTCATTAACAACAGATTCTCTGAAAATATTCCTTATTATATTTTGTGGTGTCTGTTTTGCATCTGATCTCTGCTTTCTGTTTTTCCCTGATCTCTCAGCTTCTCTCTCCTCTGCATCCTTAACCCATGCTTGCTGCTCTGGTACCAAATCAGCAAACTCCTCTAAAGGAAATTCCTCATCAGGTTTCCTTGTCAACCCTGGTTTAAGAATCCTTTTCCTTAGATCTACCCCTTTAGACCAGTTATTCATATACCTGATCCAGCTATTTCTAGCTTCCTGAATAGTTCTAAGGACATCTTTCCATACCATCTTATCTTGTTTAGCTTTCTTGAAATAAGGCTCTAGGTCATGTCTTAAGTTGATCCGAGCATCAATAATCCTATCCAGGGCCAGATTTGTCAAGAAATTCTGTTCAACGGGTCCCTTCTTATTCAGGAATGTTGGAGGCATGTATGCAGGTAGTGCCTGCTGACCATCATAGACTCTAGCATTCCGGATTTCATTAAGTTTGCAGCAATGCTTGGTGAGTCGCTTCACATATTTTGGTAGTGGTTGAGGATCAAAGTAATCCAACTCCAGCCCTATTTGATCTTTTGGATTGATAATTCTGTAGCATTCCTGATTCCACTCAGCCATGCACTTCCTTTCCCTTTCCAAAAGTCTTTCGAGTCTGATTTCATTAGGCAGATGCCTGTCATTGATCAGAATTATCATTTGATCATCCCAAAATCTATTCATCTTATCCCAGAATGCTTCTTCTAAATCAATCCTCAATGATTCCTTTTCCTTGTCTGGTATATGTTGAACCATGAATGGATTGATATAAAAGTCTGGAGGTGAAATTTGCATTCCTGTCCATCCACCACTTTTCCGAATAGTTTCTACCATGTTAATTGTTTTCCTCTTTGTCAAGAATGATTTCTCTTTCTTATCTGATTCTATACTTCGAGCTTGAAGTTCTTCATAGGTCATCTTATGAATCCTTAAGAAAGAAATGAGAACAAACTGGTTAGCTAGTGTCACCATACTCACATTTAGAGCTTGACTCTAAATGTGTAGATGATAAAAAGAAACATAATACCAGATTCTTCTTTTATATTCATCATTCTTTCCATAATATCACCATACTCACATTTAGAGATTTGCTCTAAATGTGAAGATTTCAATGCTGACTAAGTCTTCTTTAATGCAGAAAATAACAGAGAACTTAAAATCGAAACGTCATTAATCAAAAACAAAACATAGAATTCATTAGATTCCTACTAATAATATGGAATTACAAAGCATGGTGTTTCTTATGACATTCAACCTATCAATTACAAATGAGGAGGTGTCTCTGCCTCAATTCCAAATCTGAGGAACAGATTACAATGCTCAGAGACTAAACACCTCATGCAGTAAATTGAAGTGACTCCATAGGTATTCCTTGAAGGGCCGTGATTGTTATCATAATAGCTCCTAAGGTCGCAAAGTCTCTTCTTAGGTTGTCCTTGAAAGGGTGAGATAAATTCCTCATAACTTGATAGCCACCCTCTAACTTGAAGCCGAAGATCCTTGAGTCTTCGTCTATTCTTGCACAGAGGAGCAAAGAGCCAAATTCCCTTCTCTTGTTCTTCAATTTCATCCTTACTTAAGAGCATAAGAGCTTTTACATAAATGGATGGAGGGTGATTATCAGTGATTGCAGGTTTTAAGAGTTTAAATGCTGCTTGTTCATTCTTATCTTTAACGAACAAACGCAATGCCTCATGTAACTGGTACATCCAATTTCCTGCATTTTTGCAGCTTTCAAGGAAAACACTTTGTGTCTCTTCAAAAGTTCCCCATCCCCATGCAGAAAAATCTTCAAGAGAAGCCTTTTTCAAGACTAAAGGATGATGGGTAGCCTTTTCAAGCTCTTTGCAAACTAATTTACAGTTAAAGACAGTCTCAAGGTGGTCAAATGCCAATCTCGATAAAATGTTTCCAAGAATCTCATAAGGAAGATCTGTGATCTGAGTTTCCCCCGATCCAGATTTCTTTATTGAAGTCCTTGGTCGCTTTGATGAAGTTCCAATTTCATGGCTGAATAAGATTGAAAACAATAATAGAATTAAAAACTAGAGAATGCAATTCATTAATGAAAAAGGGATGTACAGTTTTAAGTCATCCAGATAATTCTTTGCCCCGAAACAAAAAGCACAAAAGATTACAAGCAAAGAAACTATGAACTGCTTAATTTCTAAATTAGTCTAATTCTAGCAGTTCTTCTTCATTCTGATCTTCTTCTCCATTTTCCATTGCTCCCATTCAAATAATATGCCCAGTTCTCCACTTGCTCTTCTATATTGCTTGACATAATCAAACAGTTCACATGGAACACACTCCATCCTTTCATTGAAAGGTAGTTGCTGTCGCTCTTGAATGGAGTGATTCTTACAAAAACTCCTTTCCTCTTGATCAAGGAATGGGTTTGGGAACTTTTCACCATAAAGGAGCCAGTGCAGAACACTCATTTTTAGGAATAGTAGATCAAAAGGATCCTGAGTTACAGATTTAATCAACTGAATTCCTTCCTCATCCAGCTGTGGGTCTTGTTTGGAAAGCAGTAAAAGAGATCTTATGAAAGTAGTTGGTTTGTGTTTATCATCTAATCCGGGCTTTAGAATTTCATAAGCTTTTTCTTCATTTTTATCCTCCACAAAGGCTATCAATGCAGGCTCAATATTAAACATATAATTGCCTGCATCCTGACATCCTTTAATGAATTTGACCTGATTACTTGGGTAAACATCTCCTCTCCAAATAGCACAAGTTTCCAAATTAGCTCTCTTTAGAGCTAACGATGATCTGCTTGCTGAGAAGAATTGCTTAGATGTTTCAGATGCTCTAAAAAGTGCCTTTATGCTCTCCATTCCTAATCTTGACAGAATGTCTCCCAATAACTCAGTTGGTAAATCAAGTATTTGAGTTTCCAAGAATTGAGGGATTTCGACATTTCTGAAAAGAAAAGGAGGAAAAACACAGAATTAAGAGTTAAACTCAACATTTATGCAGTAATTAAGAAATGAGATTAGATTTTATTATCAAAACCAGGCTGCATTACATGATTCAAAAGACCTGATCTAGTGACAGTTTCAAGGTCTAAAATTAGAAGAATTGTCAAAGCATCAATCTCTTCCTCCTTCATCCAAGAATTATTCATTAATGTTGTAGTTGTCATAGTTCTCCCTTGCTGTCATCCTAAAATCAGCTATGGCTCTACTTGTGTCACAACAGAGATAGCTGATCTGATCGGCTGTATGATTAAAGTATAATGGCCTATGAAGGCTTTCCTGATCATGATCATCTATAATACAGAATTCCCTCTTTTTCTGCCCTAAAAATGGATTCGGGACATATTCCCATTCTGAAAGTAGGGTGAGAAGATTATATCTAAACTCATAGTTGTTTAATCTATCACTTAGAATTGGACTAATTAAGTGAAGCCCTGCATCTATTTCTTCTCTAGAACTTTTACTTAAACAGCATAAAGCTTTAAAATATTGAGAAATCTTGAAATTATCTTCTATTCCTTCTTCCAGGATTTGAAATACCTTGTATTCTTTACCCTGTGTAAACAGTTCCAAAGCCTTTGGTAGGTTCAGAATATGATTCTTAGCCTTTCTACAGGCATGTAGAAACTTGATTTTACCAAAAGATTCTTTAGAGATTCTTTTAAAAGCCGGATCCTCTACATTAAATCTCCGGAGAACAGTAGGGTAGTTTGAGACTATTGTAAATGTTGAACAGGTTTGTTTGCACTGGAGCAAATCTTCGAAGCTGCTCTGCCCTACTCGTGACAGAATCTCCCCAAGGACATCCAATGGAAGATCAGTCAGGTGTAAAGCAGAGGACTCAGAAGCCTGCTCCTCACTGTTGTTTAATCAAGTTTTAAAGAAGGAAGATCAGTTGAAATTATACTCCAAGTTTTACAATTAAGGAAGAATGAGAATGGAGGAAGAGAATTTATACGAAATGAAAAACTTAAACCCTAGTATGAGTAAAACACTACAATGCAGAATATAAAAATTTGAAACATCAGGAAGAAATGCGCTGAAGAATGAACGGAGAGCTTACGGGTTGTTGCTCGCCATTAGGATTGTTCCTGAAGCTGATGATATTTGAATGATTCTGAATAAGGGTTTCGCAATAGAAGAAGAAGAAACTTAAAAATGGCGGTTTCTCCTCGAGAGAAAATATGAAAAGGTGTGAGAATGATTTGAAAAGATAAGGAAGTTATAGGGTATAAAAATGGGCTGGCCTAGTTAAAGAATAAAGAGTAGGGTACTCAAGTGTTTTTCTAGATTGTACTCATTCATTCTAGGCCTGCCACATCAGTGAGTCTGGTTATTAATTTAAAAATTGAGTTAATAAACCCAAACAAACATAAATTGGATAAAATTAGATTGGTTGAAAAACAAAGCGAGGGGTAAACATTTGAAAAGGATTAAGACTTCTAAATTGTACATTGAGTCTGGTTAGATTTTTAAATCAGACTCTCCACCCAATTCATCTTAATGCCCAACAAAATCTACCCTTAATTTCTTTATTTTAAGATTACCAATTCTTTCCTTTCATTCCCTGATTTTACTTCCTCTTTTAGTCTGAAGAATGTTCAGTGAAGTGTTGTGATCTAAGTTTCCTCTGATCCAGACTCCCTTGATGACATTCTCAGTTTCAAGAGAAGCTTCCAGTTTCATCACTAGTTCATGGTTGGATTGAATTAAGAAACTGAGCATAAAGGATAGAAAGTACAAGAATTGTAAAACATAGTAATAAACGGTTCCAAAATACATCAAAAGATTCCTGGAATACAAAAATATATAATACTATAGAATTTCCTAACTCTAGAAAGTACTGAACTGTTCAAGGATTAAGAATTTCCTCATCATCAGAGTCAGTCCACATAAACTCATCAGGAAACACCTCGCCACAATACAATCTAAACTGCCTTACCATGTCAAAGAATTGACAAGGGATACAGTCCATCCTGATGTGTGGTGGTAATAAGGCTCGAACCTGCAAAGTATGAGCCTTGCAATAGCTCCTCTCTTGTTGCCCTTGAAAAGGATTTGGGATTTTAGGAATGTGAATCAGCCAATGAAAAAGGTAGAGTTTAATAAAAACCACTTCTAGGACATTTGAAGCTACTGTTTGGATCAACTCTAAACCTTCTTCAATCAACTTATCATCTTGTTTTGTTAAGAGAAGCATTGTTCTGAGCAGAATAGTGGGTTCATGCCCATCATCTAGTCCTGGCTTAAGGAGTTCAAAGGCCTTCTTCTCATCTCGTTCATCCACAAATGCTTTCAATGCAGGTTCGATGTTGAACATAAAGTTTCCTGCATTTTGGCACTCTTGAATGAATCTTTTCTGGCAAGGATAAACGTCTTCTCTCCATCTCATGCATGATTCCAAGTCTACTCTCTTGAACACAAGATGAGTTTTGCTTGCTTGATAAAATAATGGAGAGACTTCTGCTACCCTGAAGAGCTCCCTAACATTGTCTTTTCCAATTCTTGACAAAATATCCCCCAGCAACTCAGTGGGTAAATGAGATATCTGGGTTCCAACGCGCTGTGGATTCCTAGCATTTCTGTTTCCAGAAAATAATACAATAAGGAATACAGAGGGATACTTTTATCTAGAATGATGGAACCAAAAATTCGAAAATGGGGTTTCATTCCTATTGTGAAGCTCCAAAAGTCTCATATGGATAATGCGTCGGTTACAAACTAAAGGTTTCAGAAAAGACTCTCTAGATTAATGAGTGTAAAGAAACGGCTTTTAGTTATGAGAAATCTTAAATGCTTAATCTTTCCGTTTTCTAAAGCCATTCCCTGAAAAATACAGAATCATGAACCTTAGGTCTAGAAATGTAATCCGGCAACAAACTTTGCAGAATAGAACCAAAAAAATAAATGAAAGATAGGATGAACTAGATTGCTTACGAATTGTTCTCAGCCATTTTCTTCGTCGATTGGGTTTCTGAACGAACTTGTTTACGAGAATGATTGAAAATGATGAAAATGGTGTGTGGCGATTTCTTCTTGAATGAGAAAAGAAAATTTGATGAAAGAGTTTTGAAATGACAACTGAGAGGAATGACTGCAAGGATAAAGCCGCCCTATTTTTATCTAAGGACTGCAGGGGTCAAGATAGTAAATCTTGTCTCTGCTGAGAGTAATGATTAAGCCTAGAATAAGCCTATTTTAAAAAAAAAATTTATTTAAAATGACTCAGATAAAAATCTAGTGTGAAAGATAAGATCAGGTCGTTTCCTTTTTAGAAGAATGAAGCGAGGACTACATATCATCATCAGAGGGCTTAGAATTTAGATACAACTTAAGAGATTACATAATCATTCAATTTGAATCTGGATCAGTTTCTAATTCTGACTCAGATTCAATTACATGTTCATTAAAATCTTCTCTTAATCTTCTAATCAAACTAGTAACCTCACAACACAAACAATCAATGTTTGTGGCACCATAATTAAAGTGTGGAGGTTCCCTAACTAAGTCCTACTGTGTGGCGCTAAGTAATCACAGTAATCGCGATGCCCTTGTCCCCGAAAGGGATTAGGCTCTTCTTCACTTTCGTTGAACAACTTGCTGATCTTCTCCTCGATCTTGTGAATATGTTCTTCCTCTTTAAGGATTGATCCAAGAAGATACAATCCTTCATCAATTTCTTCAAGGCTCTCCGAACTCAGAAGAATGAAGGCCTTGATGAAGATTGAAGGGTGATGGTTGTCCTCGATTCCAGGCTTGAGGATTTCAAAAGCAGCTTCCTTGAGCCCTGTGTTGCAGAAGATCGAGAGTGCAGGTTCAAGTTTCAGCATGAAATTCCCTGCCTCTCTGCATCTTCGCAGTATTTGAACGTAATGAGAATCAAGCGTCCTCTCTGCAGTCATTCGCCTCTCTACATTCGCTCTCCTCCATACTACAGGCGCCTTACTTGCTCTGGCGAACTTCTTGCAAGTTGGGGCTGCCCTGGCTACATCCTTCATTTCTTCCCTTCCCAGCCTTGAAAGAATATCTCCTAAGATTTCATCAGGAATGTCTAGAATAGATGTTCTAGCATTGGGAGCTGCTACGGCCATTCTGATTTCTGATAAAGGTTTTAGGATAATTTCTTAGGGTGGAAAATGTTTGAGATGAAAGAAGAGAAGGATTCGACTAGATTTTATAGCAGAAAAACTAAATTCTGCCATAATTACAAGCGGTTGAAACGACGTGTGATGGTTGGTATAAGAGAAGAAGAAGAGTCTGAAAAGGGTATTTTGGTCTTTGGGAAGTTTGAAAATCTATCCGTTCAGTATTCCCAGACTCTCGCTTTGTCGATTGTCATCGCGTGGTATAAAAACCGTTTCTCGCTTTGTTAATTACAACGCGAGAAAACATTCTTGTACAGTTTTCAGAGAAAATAGTCACGCTTTGTATTTCGTCAAAGCGTAGACATCAAACTCTTATTACTCAACAACTTATCAGATTTCATAAGATAAGAATTTGAACTGATCACCTCGCGTCATAACTTTTACAAAGCGTGAGCAAGAGTAGTTCCTTTTAAATCACGCTTTGACAAAATTACAAGAGCGTGGCCTCAGAATCCATTCATACTTTATTTTCCAAACACTTAATACTCAAAAACCTGGTTGAAGATTCTTATCTCATCCTCCTTCATTCCATCACAGCTTCATTTCTCGAATTCCTGAAAATAAAGAATAAAAGAATTAGAGATGGAAAATGTATCTAAAGAAAAAGGGAAATACTACTCAGTTAACCTGGGTAGTATCCACCCCCCTATTTTTTTTTTTTTTTAAGAAAACAGAAAACTAAGGGTTATCCAAATATTCAGTTTGGATATTTAAATCTTGTTGACCAATATACTCCTTTAGCCTGTGTCCATTTACAGTCTTTTCTCCTTCATTGAGCATAATTGTAACTGCTCCATTGTCATGAACGGCTACAATAGGAAATGGTACTGTCCACCTTGATCTGAGCTTACCTGGAAATAATTTCAAACGAGAATTATAAAGCAAAACCAATTGACCAACAGAGAATTCCTTATGTTTAATTTTTGAATCATGAATTTTCTTAGTTCGATCTTTATAAATTTTGCTGCTTTCATATGCTTCCATTCTCATCTCTTCCAACTTAGACAGATCAAACTTCCTCTTATCTTGTCCTGACTGGAAATTCATGTTGAGCATTTTAATGGCCCAATATGCTCTATGTTCTAACTCAACTGGGAGATGGCATGCTTTTCCAAAAACTAATCTGTAGGGAGACATTCCTATAGGAGTCTTAAAAGCAGTTCTGTAAGCCCATAAAGCATCATCTAGCTTCTTTGACCAGTCTTTTCTTGTAATATTCACATAAGCTTGTAAAATATGCTTGATTTCCTTATTAGATACCTCCACCTGTCCACTTGTCTGAGGGTGATATGGTGATCCAACTTTATGATGAACACCATACTGCTTCAGTAATTTCTCAAAGAGTTTATTCACAAAGTGAGATCCTCCATCAGATATAATGGCACGAGGGGCTCCAAACCTGGTAAAAATATTCTTCTGTAGAAACTTAGTAACTTGTTTAGCTTCATTATTGGGTAAGGCTACTGCTTCTACCCATTTTGAGACATAATCAACAGCTACTAGAATATAGTGATTACCAAAAGATGGGGGAAAAGGTCCCATAAAATCAATTCCCCACACATCAAATATCTCTACTTCTAAAATCCCTTTTTGAGGCATTTCTTCTCTCATTGAAATGTTTCCCAGTCTTTGACATCTGTCACACATCTTTATAAGTTTCTGGGAATCCAAAAAGATAGTTGGCCAGTAAAACCCACAGTCTAAAACTTTTCTAGCAGTTCTAGCAGGACCATGATGGCCTCCTAAAGGGTTCTCATGACACTTTCTAACAATTTGAAAACCTTCTTTTTCATGAACACAGTGCCTAATAACCTGATCAGAACAAAACTTGAATAAAAGGGATCATCCCAATAGTATTTCTGAATTTCTCTGAAAAACCTTGACTTCTGATGAGAATCTTTAAACTTTAGGACAATCTTGCAAGCTAGATAATTAGCAAAATCTGAAAACCAAGGACAATCAAATTGATGCAACTGCAAAGCATACAATTGTTCATCTGGAAATTTATCATTTATAACTTCCTCCTTCTCTGTTTTCTCCTCCAATCTAGAAAGATGGTCTGCTACTCCATTATCTTTTCCTTTTCTATCTTTGATAATAATGTCAAATTCTTGTAAAAGTAAAACCCATCTTATCAGCCTCGGTTTGGCTTCTTGCTTTGAGAAAAGATATCGTAATGCAGTATGATCTGTGTAAACTATAGTTTGGGCTCCAATAAGATACTGTCTGAACTTGTCAAAAGCAAAAACTACAGCATACATTTCCTTTTCTGTAGTAGTGTAGTTTATCTGAGCATCATTAAGAGTATGGCTAGCATAATAGATAACATGATGTTTGCCTTCTTTATGTTGCCCCAAAACTGCTCCTACTGCATTCTCACTTCCATCACACATAAGCTCAAAAGGTAGACTCCAATCAGGAGACTGAACTATAGGTGCAGTGATTAATTTCTC
>JAOANR010000011.1:23587074-23624664 GCA_030278955.1 Hygrophila difformis
AGGCCACCCGACACCGTTTTAAAACCGAAATGTCCCCGGGACTAATGTCCCATTTTTACCGACGATGCCACCCGCGCACCAACTGTTAAAATTACCCCGACATGCCACCCGACTTGCACACACTTTTAATGACAAACGAATCGCCACACCCACGACCAGGTTGCAAATGCAACGTTTAAATACCGACATGCCACCCAACGGGCACTGTTTTAAACCGATAGGCCACTCCGACGGGTACCGTTTTACCGACAGGCCACCGACGGGCATCGTTTTAAAACCGACATGCCCGCAGGGGCCCCATTTATACCGATAGGCCACAGACGAGCACCGTTTTACCGACAGCCGCTCCGATGGGCACTATTTTTTACCGACATGCCACCCGACGGGGCACCGTTTTTTTTCCGAATGACCACCCCCAGGGCACCGTTTAAATCCGACACGCCACCCGACGGGCACCGTTTTACCGACATACCACCCGACGGGCACCGTTTTACCTAAATGCCTCCTCAACGGGCATCGTTTTACCGATGGGCATCGTGTTACCAACAGGCCACCAGACGGGCACTGTTTTACCGACAGGCCCCCCGACGGGCACCATTTTACCGACAGCCCGCCCGACGGGCACCGTTTTACCGACTGGCCACCCGACGGGCAATGTTTTACCGACAGACCACCCGACGGGCATCGTTTTATCGAAATGCCCCCTCCACCGGGCACAATTTTACCGACGAGCATCATTCTACCGACAGGCCACCGAACGGGCACCGTTTTACTGACTGGCCACCCGACGGGCACCCAACGGGCACCGTTTTCCGACAGGCCACCAGATGTGCACCGTTTTACCGACTGGCCACCCGGCGGGCACCGTTTTTCCGAATGACCACCCCAGGGCACCATTTTACCGACAGGCCACCCGACGGGCACCGTTTTACCGAAATGTCCCCGACGAGCACCATTTTACCGACAGGCCACCCGACGGGCACACTTTAATTGACATGCCACCCGACGTGCACCGTTTTAACGACACGCCACCCAACGGACACCGTTTTACCGACATGCCACCCGACGGGCGTCGTTTTACCGATAGGCCACCCGACGGGTACCGTTTTACCGACAGGCCACGCGACGGGCATCGTTTTACCGACATGCCCGCAGGGCCCCATTATACCGATAGGCCACAGGACGAGCACCGTTTTACCGACAGCCGCCCGATGGGCACTATTTTACCGACATGCCACCCGACGGGCACCGTTTTTCCGAATGACCACCCCAGGGCACCGTTTTACCGACACGCCACCCGACGGGCACCGTTTTACCGAAATGTCCCCGACGAGCAGCGTTTTACCGATAGGCCACCGGACGGGCACCGTTTTACCGACATGCCCGACGGGCACCCTTTTATTTACATGCCACCCGACGTGCACCGTTTTAACGACACGCCACCCAACGGACACCGTTTTACCGACATGCCACCCGACGGTCATCGTTTTACCGATAGGCCACCCGACGGGTACCGTTTTACCGACAGGCCACGCGACGTGCATCGTTTTACCGACATGCCCGCAGGGCCCCATTTTACCGATAGGCCACAGGACGAGCACCGTTTTACCGACAGCCACCCGATGGGCACTATTTTACCGACATGCCACCCGACGGGCACCGTTTTTCCGAATGACCACCCGACGGGCACCGTTTTACCGAAATGTCCCCGACGAGCAGCGTTTTACCGATAGGCCACCGGACGGGCACCGTTTTACCGACATCCCCGACGGGCACCCTTTTATTTACATGCCACCCGACGAGCACCGTTTTAACGACATGCCACCCTACGGGCACCTTTTTCCGACAGGCCACCCGACGGGCACCGTTTTACCGACAGCCACCCGATGGGCACTATTTTACCGACATGCCACCCGACGGGCTGCATTTTTCCGAATGACCACCCCAGGGGACCGTTTTACCGACAGGCCACCCGACGGGCACCGCTTTACCGACATGCCCGACGGGCACCCTTTTATTTGCATACCACCCGACGAGCACCGTTTTAACGACATGCCACCCGACGGGCACCTTTTTCCGACAGGCCACCCGACGGGCACCGTTTTACCGACTGGCCACCCGACGGGCTCTATTTTACCGACTGGCCACCCGATGGGCTTTTTTACTGACTGGCCACCCGACGGGCACCGTATTACCGACGGGCACCGTTTTACCCACTGGCCACCCGACGGGCACCGTATTACCGGCAGGCCATCCACGGGCACCGTTTTATCGACGGGAACCCTACGGGAACTGTTATGCCGGCAGGCTACCCGATGGGCATCGTTTTCCCTACATGCCCGATGGGCAACACTATTTTACCAACAGGCCACCCGATGTGCACCGTTTTAGCGACACGCCACCCGATGGGCACCATTTTACCGACAGGCCACCCAACGGGTGTCGTTTTAACGAAAAGCCACCCGACGGTCACCGTTTTACCGACAGGCCACGCGACGGGCACTGTTTTACCGACAGGCCACCCGACGGGCACCGTTTTACTGAAATGCCCCCGACGGGCACCGTTTTACCGACAGGCCTCCCGACGGGCACCCTTTTATTGATAGGCCACCCGACGAGCATCGTTTTACCGTCATGCAACCCGACGGGCATACTTTTTTCAACAGGCGACCCGATGGGCACCGTTTTAACAATTGGCGATCCGATGTGCTTTGTTTTACCGACATACCAACTGACGGGCACCGTTTTACCGAAATGCTACCCACCGAGCACCGTTTTACCGACAGGACACCTGATGGGCACCGTTTTACCGTCATACCACCCAACGGGCACCGTTTTCCGACAGGCCACCAGATGGGCACCGTTTTACCGACTGGCCACCCGACGGGCACCGTTTTTTCGAATGACCACCCCAGGGAACCATTTTACCGACAGGCCACCCGACGGGCACCGTTTTACCGAAATGTCCCCGACGAGCACCATTTTACCGACATGCCACCCGACGGGCACCGTTTTACCGACATGCCCGACGGGCACACTTTTATTGACATGCCACCCGACGTGCACCGTTTTAACGACACGCCACCCAACGGACACCGTTTTACCGACATGCCACCCGACGGTCATCGTTTTACCGATAGGCCACCCGACGGGTACCGTTTTACCGACAGGCCACGCGACGGGCATCGTTTTACCGACATGCCCGCAGGGCCCCATTTTACCGATAGGCCACAGGACGAGCACCGTTTTACCGACAGCCGCCCGATGGGCACTATTTTACCGACATGCCACCCGACGGGCACCGTTTTTCCGAATGACCACCCCAGGGCACCGTTTTACCGACAGGCCACCCGACGGGCGCCGTTTTACCGAAATTTCCCCGACGAGCAGCGATTTACCGATAGGCCACCCGACGGGCACCGTTTTACCGACATGCCCGACGGGCACCCTTTTATTTACATGCCACCCGACAAGCACCGTTTTAACGACATGCCACCCGACGGGCACCTTTTTCTGACAGGCCACCCGACGGACACTGTTTTACCGACAGTCACCCGATGGGCACTATTTTACCGACATGCCACCTGACGGGCGCCATTTTTCCGAATGACCACCTCAGGGCACCGTTTTACCGACAGGCCGCCCGACGGGCACCGTTTTACCGAAATGTCCCTGACGGGCACCGTTTTACCGACAGGCCACCCGACATGCACCGTTTTACCGACATGCCCGACGGGCACCTTTTATTTACATGCCACCCGACGAGCACCGTTTTAACGACATGCCACCCGACGGGCACCTTTTTCCGACAGGCCACCCGACGGGCACCGTTTTACCGACTGGCCACCCGACGGGTTCTATTTTACCGACTGGCCACCCGACGGGCTTTTTTACCGACTGGCCACCCGACAGGCACCGTATTACCGACGGGCACCATTTTACCCACTTGCCACCCGACGGGAACCGTATTACCGACGGGCACCGTTTTACCGACAGGCCACCCACAGGCACCGTTTTATCGACGGGAACCCTACGGGAACTGTTATGCCGGCAGGCCACCCGATGGGCATCGTTTTACCTACATGCCCGATGGGCAACACTATTTTACCAACAGGCCACCCGATGAGCACCGTTTTAGCGACACGCCACCCGATGGGCACCGTTTTACCGACAGGCCACCCAATGGGTATCGTTTTAACGAAAAGCCACCCGACGGTCACCGTTTCACCGACAGGCCACGCGACGGGCACTGTTTTACCGACAGGCCACCCGACGGGCACCGTTTGACTGAAATGCCCCCGCCGGGCACCGTTTTACCGACAGGCTCCCTTTTATTGATAGGCCACCCGACGAGCATCGTTTTACCGTCATGCCACCCGACGGGCACCGTTTTTCCGACAGGCCACCAGACGGACACCGTTTTACCGACTGGCCACCCGACGGGCACCGTTTTACCGACATACCACCCGACGAGCACCGTTTTACCTAAATGCCTCCTCAACGGGCACCGTTTTACCGATGGGCATCGTGTTACCAACAGGCCACCAGACGGGCACTGTTTTACCGACAGGCCCCCCGACAGGCTCCATTTTACCGACAGCTTGCCCGACAGGCACCGTTTTACCGACTGGCCACCCGACGGGCAATGTTTTACCGACAGACCACCCGACGGGCATCGTTTTACCGAAATGCCCCCTCCACCGGGCACCGTTTTACCGACGAGCATCATTCTACCGACAGGCCACCGAACGGACACCGTTTTTTTGACAGGCCACCCAACAGGCCAACCGACGGGCACCGTGTTACCGACAGGCCACCCGACACCGTTTTACCGACAGGCCACCCGACGGGCACAATTTTATCGAATTGCCCCCGACGGGCACCGTTTTTCCGACAGGCCACACGACGGGCACAATTTTACTGACAGGCCACCCGACTGGCACCGTTTTTCCGACTGGCCACCCGACGGGCATACTTTTTTCAAACAGACGACAGATGGGCACCGTTTTAACGACTGGTGACCTGACGTGCATTGTGTTACCGACATACCAACTGACGGGCACCGTTTTACCGAAATGCTACCCACCAAGCACCGTTTTACCGACAGGACACCTGATGGGCACCGTTTTACCGACAGGCCACCGGACGGGCACCGTATTGCAGACAAGCTATCGACGGGCACCGTTTCACCGACAGGCCACCCGACGGGCACCGTTTTACCGATAGGCCGCCTAACGGGCCCCGTTTTACCGACAGGCCACTCGACGGGCACCGTTTTACCGACGTGCACCCTACGGGCACTCTTTTGCCGACAGGCCACCCGATGCGTACCGTTTTACTGACCTGCCCGACGGGCACTATTTTACCGACAGGGCACCCGACGAGCACCGTTTTATCGACACGCCACCCGACGGGCACCGTTCTACCGACAGGCCACTCGGCGGGCGTCCTTTTACCGACAGGCCACCCGACGGGCACTGTTTTACCGATGGGCCACGCGACGGTCACCGTCTTACCGACATGCCCGTCGAGCCCCATTTTACCGACAGGTCACCCGACGAGCACCGTTTTACCGACTGCCACCCGATGGACACTATTTTACCGACATGCCTCCCGAGGGGTATCGGTTTTCCGACAGACCACCCCAGGGGCATCGTTTTACCAACAGGCCACCCGACGGGCACCGTTTTACCGAAATGCCCCCGACGGGAACCGTTTTACCGACAGGCCACCCGACGGGCACCGTTTTACCGACATGCCCGACGGGCACCCTTTTATTGACAGGCCACCCGAAGAGCACTGTTTTACCGACATGCCACCTGACGAGCACCTTTTTTCCAACAGGCCACCCGACGGGCACCGTGATACCGACATACCCCTTGACGGGCACCGCTTTACCGAAATGTCCTGATACCGGGCACCGTTTTACCGACGGGCATTGTGTGACCAACAGGCCACCCGATGGGCACTGTTTTATTGACATGCCACCCGTCAAGCACCGTTTAGACAACACGCCACCCAACGGACACCGTTTTACCGACATACCACCCGACGGGCGTCGTGTTACCGACAGGCCACCCGACGGGCACCGTTTTACCGACAGGCCACGCGACGGGCACCGTTTTACCGACATGCCCGCAGGGCCCCATTTTACCGACAGGCCACACGACGAGCACCGTTTTACCGATAGCCACCCGATGGGCACTATTTTACCGACTTGCCACCCGACGGGCATCGTTTTTCCGAATGACCACCCCAGGGCACCGTTTTACCGACAGGCCACCCGACGGGCATCGTTCATGCCACCCGACGAGCACCGTTTTAACGACATGCCACCCAACGGGCACCTTTTTCCGACAGGCCACCCGACGGACACCGTTTTACTGACAGCCACCCGATGGGCATATTTTGCCGACATGCCACCCGACGGGCACCGTTTTTTCGAATGACCACCCCAGGGAACCGTTATACCGACAGGCCACCCGACGGGCACCGTTTTACCGAAATGTCCCCGACGAGCACCGTTTTACCGACAGGCTACATGATGGGCACCGTTTTACCGACATGCCCGACGGAAACCATTTTATTTACATGCCACCCGACGAGCACTGTTTCAACGACATGCCACCCGACGGGCACCTTTTTCCGACAGGCCACCCGACGGGCACCGTTTTACCGACTGGCCACCCGACGGGCTGTATTTTACCGACTGGCCACCCGATGGGCTGTTTTACCGACTGGCCACCCGACAGGCACCGCTTTACCGACAGACCACCCGACGGGCACCATTTTACCGACAGGCCATCGACGACCACAGTTTTAACGACATGCCACCCGACGGGCACCTTTTTCCGACAGTCCACCCGACGGGCACCGTTTTACCGACTGGCCACCCGACGGGCTGTTTTGCCGACTGGCCACCCGACAGGCTGTTTTACCGACTGGCCACCCGACGGGCACCGTTTTACCGACAGGCCACCGGACGGGCCCCGTTTTACCGACAGACCACCCGATCGGCACCGTTTTTTTCGACAGGCCATGGACGGGCATCGTTTTACCCACCGGCCACCCGACGGGCACCGTATTATAGACGGGCACCGTTTTATCGACGGGCACCCTACGGGCACTGTTATGCCGACAGGCCACCCGATGGGCATCGTTTTACCTACATGCCCGACGGGCAGCACTATTTTACCGACAGGTCACCCGATGAGCACCGTTTTATCGACACGCCACCCGACGGGCACCGTTTACCGACAGGCCATCCGACGGGCGTCGTTTTAACGACGGGCCACCCGACGGTCACCGTTTTACCGACAGGCCACGCGACGGGCAGTGTTTTACCGACAGGCCACCCGACAGGCACCCGTTTTCCGACAGGCCACCAGATGGGCACCGTTTTACCGACAGGCCTCCCGACGGGCACCCTTTTATTGATAGGCCACGCGACGAGCACCGTTTTACCGTCATGCCACCCGACGGGCACCGTTTTCCGAAAGGCCACCAGATGGGCACCGTTTTACCGACTGGCCACCCAACGGGCACCATTTTTCCGAATGACCACCCCAGGGCACCATTTTACCGACTGGCCACCCGACGGGCACCGTTTTACCGACATGCCCGACGGGCACACTTTTATTGACATGCCACCCGACGAGCACCGTTTTAACGACACGCCACCCAACGGACACCGTTTTACCGACATGCCGCCCGACGGGCGTCGTTTTACCGACAGGCCACCCGACGGGCACCGTTTTACCGACAGGCCACGCGACGGGCACCATTTTACCGACATGCCCGCAGGGCCCCATTTTACCGATAGGCCACACAACGAGCACCGTTTTACCGACAGCCACCCGATGGGCACTATTTTACCGACATGCCACACGACGGGCACTGTTTTTTCCGGATGACCAACCAGGGCACCGTTTTACCGACAGGCCACCCGACGGGCACCGTTTTACCGAAGTATCCCCGACGAGCAGCGTTTTACCGATAGGCCACCCGACGGGCACCGTTTTACCGACATGCCCGACGGGCACCCTTTTATTTGTATGCCACCCGACGAGCACCGTTTTAACGACATGCCACCCGATGGGCACCTTTTTCCGACAGGCCACCCGACGGGCACCGTTTTACCGACAGCCACCCGATCGGCACTATTTTACCGACATGCCATCTGACGGGCACCATTTTTCCGAATGACCACCCCAGGGCACCGTTTTACCGACAGGCCACCCGACGGGCACCGTTTTACCGAAATGTCCCCGACGGGCACCGTTTTACCGACAGGCCACCCGACGGGCACTGTTTTACCGACATGCCCGACGGGCACCCTTTTATTTACATACCACCCGACGAGCACCGTTTTAACGACATGCCACCCGACGGGCACCGTTTTACCGACTAGCCACCTGACGGGCTCTATTTTACAGACTGGCCACCCGACGGGCACCGTTTTACCCACTGGCCACCCGACGGGCACCGTATTACCGACGGGCACCGTTTTACCGACAGGCCACCCACGGGCACCGTTTTATCGACGGGAACCCTACGGGAACTGTTATGCCGGCAGGCCACCCGATGGGCATCGTTTTACCTACATGCCCGATAGCAACACTATTTTACCACAGGCCACCCGATGAGCACCGTTTTAGCGACACGCCACCCGATGGGCACCGTTTTACCGACAGGCCACCCAACGGGTGTCGTTTTATCGAAAACCCACCCGACGGTCACCGTTTTACCGACAGGCCACGCGACGGGCACTGTTTTACCGACAGGCCACCCGACGGGCACCGTTTTACTGAAATGCCCCCGACGGGCACCGTTTTACCGACAGGCCTCCCGACGGGCACCCTTTTATTGATAGGCCACCCGACGAGAATCGTTTTACCGTCATGCCACCCGACGGGCACCGTTTTTCCGACAGGCCACCAGACGGGCACCGTTTTACCGACTGGCCACCCGACGGGCACCGTTTTACCGACATACCACCCGACGGGCACCGTTTTACCTAAATGCCTCCTCAACGGGCACCGTTTTACCGATGAGCATCGTGTTACCAACAGGCCACCAGACGGGCACTGTTTTACCGACAGGCCCCCCGACGGGCACCATTTTACCGACAGCCCGCCCGACGGGCACCGTTTACCGACTGGCCACCCGACGGGCAATGTTTTACCCACAGACCACCCGACGGGCATCGTTTTACCGAAATGCCCCCTCCACCGGGCACCGTTTTACCGACGAGCATCATTCTACCGACAGGCCACCGAACGGGCACCGTTTTACTGACAGGCCACCCGACAGGCCAACCGACGGGCACCGTGTTATCGACAGGCCACCCGAAACCGTTTTACCGACAGGCCACCCGACGGGCACAATTTTATCGAATTGCCCCCGACGGGCACCGTTTTTCCGACAGGCCACACGACGGGCAGAATTTTACTGACAGGCCACTCGACTGGCACCGTTTTTCTGACAGGCCACCCTACGGGCATACTTTTTTCAACAGGCCACCCGATGGTCACCGTTTTAACGACTGGCGACCCGACGTGCATTGTTTTACCGACATACCAACTGACGGGCACCGTTTTACCGAAATGCTACCCACCGAGCACCGTTTTACCGACAGGACACCTTATGGGCACCGTTTTACCGACAGGGCACCGGACGGGCACCGTATTACAGACAAGCTATCGACGGGCACTGTTTTACCGACAGGCCACCCGATGGACACCGTTTTACCGATAGGCCGCCTGACGGGCCCCATTTTACCGACAGGCCACCCGACGGGCACCCTACGGGCACTCTTTTGCCGACAGGCCACCTGATGCGCACCGTTTTACCGACCTGCCCGACGGGCAGTATTTTACCGACAGGGCACCCAACGAGCACCGTTTTATCGACACGCCACCTGACGGGCACCGTTCTACCGACAGGCCACTCGGCGGGCGTCCTTTTACCGACAGGCCACCCGACGGGCACTGTTTTACCGATGGGCCACGCGACGGGCACCATTTTACCGACATGCCCGTCGGGCCCCATTTTACCGACAGGTCACCCGACGAGCACCGTTTTACCGACTGCCACCCGATGGGCACTATTTTACCGACATGCCTCCCGAGGGGCATCGGTTTTCCGACAGACCACCCCAGGGGCATCGTTTTGCCAACAGGCCACCCGACGGGCACTGTTTTACCGAAATGCCCACGACGGGTACCGTTTTACCGACAGGCCACCCGACGGGCACCGTTTTACCGACATGCCCGACGGGCACCCTTTTATTGACAGGCCACCCGACGAGCACTGTTTTACCGACACCCACCTGACGGGCACCTTTTTTCCAACAGGCCACCTGACTGGCACCGTTATACCGACATACCCCTTGACGGGCACCGTTTTACCGACGGTCATTGTGCGACCAACAGGCCACCCGATGGGCACTATTTTACCGACAGGCCCCCCCGATGGGCACCGTTATACCGACATGACACCCGACGGGCACCGTTTTACCGAAATTTCTCCGACGAGCAGCGTTTTACCGATAGGCCACCCGACGGGCACCGTTTTACCGACATGCCACCCGACGAGCACCGTTTTAACGACATGCCACCCGACGGGCACCGTTTTACCGACAGCCACCCAATGGGCACTATTTTACCGACATGCCACCCGACGGGCACCGTTTTTCCGAATGACCATACCAGGGCACCGTTTTACCGACAGGCCACCCGACGGGTACCGTTTTACCGAAATGTCCCCGACGCGCACCGTTTTACCGACAGGCCACCCGACGGGCACTGTTTTACCGACATGCCCGATGGGCACTCTTTTATTTACATGCCACCCGACGAGCACTGTTTTAACGACATGCCACCCGACGGGCACCTTTTTCCGACAGGCCACCCGACGGGCACCGTTTTACTGACTGGCCACCCGACGGGCTCTATTTTACCGACTGGCCACCCGACGGGCACCATATTACCGACGGGCACCGTTTTACCCACTGGCCACCCGACGGGCACCGTATTACCGACGAGCACCGTTTTACCGACAGGCCACCCACGGGCACCGTTTTATCGACGGTAACCCTACGGGAACTGTTATGCCGACAGGCCACCCGATGGGCATCGTTATACCTACAAGCCCGATGGGCAACACTATTTTACCAACAGGCCACCCGACGAGCACCGTTTTACCGACAGGCCACCCGACGGACACCGTTTTACCGATAGGCCGCCTGACGGGCCCCATTTTACCGACAGGCCACCCGACGGGCACCCTACGGGCACTCTTTTGCCGACAGGCCACCTGATGCGCACCGTTTTACCGACCTGCCCGACGGGCACTATTTTACCGACAGGGCACCCAACGAGCACCGTTTTAGCGACACGCCACCTGACGGGCACCGTTCTACCGACAGGCCACTCGGCGGGCGTCCTTTTACCGACAGGCCACCCGACGGGCACTGTTTTACCGATGGGCCACGCGACGGGCAATTTACCGACATGCCCGTCGGGCCCCATTTTACCGACAGGTCACCCGACGAGCACCGTTTTACCGGCTGCCACCCGATGGGCACTATTTTACCGACATGCCTCCCGAGGGGCATCGGTTTTCCGACAGACCACCCCAGGGGCATCGTTTTACCAACAGGCCACCCGACGGGCACTGTTTTACCGAAATGCCCACGACGGGTACCGTTTTACCGACAGGCCACTCGACGGGCACCATTTTACCGACATGCCCGATGGGCACCCTTTTATTGACAGGCCACCCGACGAGCACTGTTTTACCGACATGCCACCTGACGGGCACCTTTTTTCCAACAGGCCACCTGACGGGCACCGTTATACCGACATACCCCTTGACGGGCACCGTTTTACCGACGGTCATTGTGCGACCAACAGGCCACCCGATGGGCACTATTTTACCGACAGGCCCCCCCGATGGGCACCGTTATACCGACAGGACACCCGACGGGCACCGTTTTACCGAAATTTCCCCGACGAGCAGCGTTTTACCGATGGGCCACCCGACGGGCACCGTTTTACCGACATGCCCGACGGGCACCCTTTTATTTACATGCCACCCGACGAGCACCGTTTTAACGACATGCCACCCGACGGGCACCGTTTTACCGACAGCCACCCAATGGGAACTATTTTACCGACATGCCACCCGACGGGCACCGTTTTTCCGAATGACCATACCAGGGCACCGTTTTACCGACAGGCCACCCGACGGGCACCGTTTTACCGAAATGTCCCCGACGCGCACCGTTTTACCGACAGGCCACCCGACGGGCACCGTTTTACCGACATGCCCGATGGGCACTCTTTTATTTACATGCCACCCGACGAGCACTGTTTTAACGACATGCCACCCGACGGGCACCTTTTTCCGACAGGCCACCCGACGGGCACCGTTTTACTGACTGGCCACCCGACGGGCTCTATTTTACCGACTGGCCACCCGACGGGCACCATATTACCGACGGGCACCGTTTTACCCACTGGCCACCCGACGGGCACCGTATTACCGACGGGCACCGTTTACCGACAGGCCACCCACGGGCACCGTTTTATCGACGGGAACCCTACGGGAACTGTTATGCCGACAGGCCACCCGATGGGCATCGTTATACCTACATGCCCGATGGGCAACACTATTTTACCAACAGGCCACCCGATGAGCACCGTTTTAGCGATAGGCCACCCAACGGGTGTCGTTTTAACGACAGGCCACCCGACGGTCACCGTTTTACCGACAAGCCACGCGACGGGCACTGTTTTACCGACAGGCCACCCGACGGGCACCGTTTTACTGAAATACCCCCGACGGGCACCGTTTTACCGACAGGCCTCCCGACGGGCACCCTTTTATTGATAGGCCACCCGACGAGCATCGTTTTACCGTCATGCCACCCGACAGGCACCGTTTTTCCAACAGGCCACCAGACGGGCACCATTTTACCAACTGGCCACCCGACGGGCACCGTTTTACCGACATACCACCCGACGGGCACCGTTTTACCTAAATGCCCCCTCAACGAGCACCTTCTTGCCGATGGGCATCGTGTTACCAACAGGCCACCAGACGGGCACTGTTTTACCGACAGGCCCCCCGACGGGCACCATTTTACCGGCAGCCCGCCCGACGGGCACCGTTTTACGGACTGGCCACCCGACGGGCAATGTTTTACTGACAGACCACCCGACGGGCATCGTTTTACCGAAATGCCCCCTCCACCGGGAACCGTTTTACCGACGAGCATCATTCTACCGAAAGGCCACCGGACGGGCACCGTTTTACTGACAGGCCACCCGACAGGCCAAGCGACGGGCACCGTGTTACCGACAGGCCACCTGACGGGCACAATTTTATCGAATTGCCCCCGACGGGCACCGTTTTTCCGACAGGCCACACGACGGGCACAATTTTACTGACAGGCCACCGGACTGGCCCCGTTTTTCTGACAGGCCACCCGACGGGCATACTTTTTTCAACAGGCCACCCGATGGGCACCGTTTTAACGACTGGCGACCCGACGTGCATTGTTTTACCGACATACCAACTGACGGGCACCGCTTTACCGAAATGCTACCCAGCGAGCACCGTTTTACCGATAGAACACCTGATGGGCACCGTTTTACAGACAGGCCACCCGACGGGCACCGTTTTACCGATAGGCCGCATGACGGGCCCCGTTTTACCGACAGGCCACCCGACGGGCACCGTTTTACCGACGGGCACCCTACGGGCACTCTTTTGCCGACAGGCCACCCGATGCGCACCGTTTTACCGACATGCCCGACGGGCACTATTTTACCGACAGGCCACCCGACGAGCACCATTTTATCGACACGCCACCCGATGGGCACCGTTCTACCGACAGGCCACTCGGCGGGCGTCCTTTTACCGACAGGCCACCCGACGGGCACCGTTTTACCGACGGGCCACGCGACGGGCACCGTTTTACCGACATGCCCGTCGGGCCCCATTTTACCGACAGGTCACCCGACGAGCACCGTTTTACCGACTGCCACCCGATGGGCACTATTTTACCGACATACCACCCGACGGGCACCGGTTTTCCGACAGACTACCCCAGGGGCATCGTTTTACCGACAGGCCACCTGACGGGCAACATTTTACCGAAATGCCCCAGACGGGCACCGTTTTTCCGACAGGCCACCCGACGGGCACCGTTTTACCGACATGCCCGATGGGCACCCTTTTATTGACAGGCCACCCGACGAGCACTGTTTTACCGACATGCCACCTGACGGACACCTTTTTTCCAACAGGCCACCCGACGGGCACCGTTATACCGACATACCCCTTGACGGGCACCGCTTTACCGAAATGTCCCGATACCGGGCACCATTTTACCGACGGGCATTGTGTGACCAACAGGCCACCCGACGGGCACTGTTTTACCGACAGGCCCCCCCGATGGGCACCGTTATACCAACAGGACACCCGACGGGCAACATCTTACCGGCAGGCCAACTGACATGCACCGTTTTTCCGACAAACCACCCGATGGGCACCGTTATGTCGACAGGCCACCCGACGGGCACCGTTTACCGATAGGGCAACCGACGGGCGTCGTTTCACCGACAGGCCACCTGACAGGCACCGTTTTACTGACATGCCCGACGGGCCCCATTTTACCGACAGGCCACCCGAAGAACACCGTTACCGACAACCACCGGATGGGCAATGTTTTACCGACAGGCCACCCGACGGGCACCGTTTTACCGAAATGCCCCCCATCGGGTGTCGTTTTACCGACAGGCCACCTGACGGGCAACGTTTTACCGACAGGCCACCCGACGGGCACCATATTACCGACAGGCCATCGATGGGCACTGTATTACCGACGGGCACCGTTTTAACGACAGGCCACCCAACGGGCACCGTTTTATTGACGGGCACCCTACGGTCACTGGCGTAGTCGCCAGAACCAACGGATTAATTATTCCGATAATCCCCGAGGGCCCAGTATCCAAACAAAAGGCCAAGAAATTTTCTGATGCACCGTATAAATTTTTCATGCAGGAAACAGATAACTTGGAACCCCAGGAAGTCCAGAAACTGCAAATAATGATCCGGATAGATCAAACCTGGACAAGCCCGTAATCCATTCCCCATTTCGGAATTAAATAAAGATAAAAGAAGGCCTTAGGATGCACAAGGAAAGCCCAACAGGCATGAAGAGGCCCATAAAGGAGCTCGTCGGAAAAGTGGCCGGAGATCAGCCGGAACCACTACCGGACGTCGGATAATATATTTTGTAATAGTGTAGAAAATAAGAACATGCGAAAATTGACGAAGGCATTGGAGCCAATGCGGAATAGCCAATGCGGAATAGCCAATGCGATTTAAACTGCATCGATGCGGTATAAACCACATCGACCCCCAATGCAGTTTAATACCGCATCGCCCTACATGCCTTAGCATTTTCCCTAGTTCTCTCAATGCGGTATTATTCAATTCGGTATTCCCATAAACCAAATTGCTTAATCCGCATCAGTTATTATTATTATTTTAAGTTTACAATGCGGCTTCAGTGTTCAATTCAGTATAAATCGAATTGCCTCACTAAACCGCATCGCCCTAGTATTATTATTATTTTATTATGTGTATGTGTTCAATGCGGTATTGATGTCCAATTCGGTATAAACCGAATTGCTACATTTAAACCGCATTGACCTATTTCCCTTTGTAATAGATAGGTTCCGAGAGTCCAATGTGGTCTTTTGCCTTCAATGCGGTTTATACCGCATCGAAGCGGTATAAACCGCATCACCCTCCCCTAAACCGCATTTGGTCCATTTTTTTATGTATTTTTTATTTCTTTTGTTTTCCAAGGGGTTTGGCCTATAAGTACGTCCTCCCCCTTCACTTTTAAACAACTTTGCTTAATATTGAAATCCATTCTCATATTTTCAAAGTTCATACCCGAGAGCACTCTTTCAAAAGTGTTCTCCCCCATCCGTGTTTGTCTTGAACTTATGTTCATTTCCCTCACGCCATCAAGTTGGAAGCTTGCTCGATGGATTGTCAATGAATGATGCACTTGAAGGAAGCCATTTGTCTTGAGTTAATCTCACTTCCCTTGGCAAGTTCGGGTCCCTTCATTCATAAGCTTTCTTAACCTCTATCTCATAATTTAGTTTTATCATCTCTTGTTCTATCTATCATTGTGTGTGTTCTTGTTCTTCATCCTCTTACACTTCCCTATCCATCTAATCATCATTTACCTAACCCTAAAATTCAGTCAATATTAATGGATATTGTCATTAATCAAGTTTCGATCTACGGCAGTCACTGTTTTGCCGACAGGCCACCCGATGGGCACCGTTTTACCGACATGCCCGACGGGCAGCACTATTTTACCGACAAGCCACCCGACGAGCACCGTTTTATCGACACGCCACCCGACGGGCACCGTTTTACCGACAAGCCACCCGACGGGCGTCGTTTTACTGACAGGCGACCCGAAGGGCACCGTATTACTGACAGGCCACCCGACGGGCACCGTTTTGCCGACAGGCCACCCGACGGGCACTGTATTACCGACAGGCCACCAGACACCGTTTTACCGACTGACCACCCGACAGACACCGTTTTTCCAACAGGCCACCCGACGGGCACTGTTTTACCGAAATGCCACCCACCGAGCACCGTTTACCGACAGGCCACCCGACGGGCACCGTTTTACCGACAGGCCACCTGACGGGCACTGTTTTACCGACAGGCCACCCGACGGGCACCGTTTTATCGACTGGCAACCCGACGGGCAATGTTTTACCAACATACCACCTGACTTGCACCGTTTTACCGAAATGCCCTCCCACCGGGCACCGTTTTACCGAAATGCCCCCCCACCGGGCACCGTTTTACCGATAGGCAACCCGACGGGCACCGTTTTACCGACATACCACCCGACGGGCACCGTTTTACCGACATACCACCCGAGGGCAACGTTTTAACGAAATGCACCCCCACTAGGCACCGTTTTACCGACGAGCACTGCTTTACCAACAGACCACCCAACGGGCACCGTTTTGCCGACAGGCCACCCGACGGGCACCGTATTACCGACAGGCGACCCGACACTGTTTTACCGACAGGGCACCCGACAGGCACCGTTTTTCCAACAGGCCACCCGACGGGCACTGTTATAGCGAAATGCCACCCACCGAGCACCGTTTACCGACACGCCACCCGACGGGTACCGTTTTACCAATAGGCCACTTGACGGGCCCCGTTTTACCGACAGACCACCCGACGGGCACCGTTTTTCTGACTGGCCACCCGACGGGCAATGTTTTACCGACATACCACATGATGTGCACCGTTTTACCGAAATGCCCCCCCACCGGGCGTCGTTTTACCGACAGGCCACCTGACGGGCACCGTTTTACCAAAATGCCCCCCCACCGGGCACCGTTTTACGGACGAGCATCATTCAACTGACAGGCCACCCGACGGACGCCGTTTTACCGAAATGCCCCCCGACTGGCACCGTTTTACCGACAGGCCACCCGATGGGCACCGTTTTTCCGATATACCCGACGAGACCCTTTTATTGACAGGCCACCCGATGCGCGCCGTTTTACCGACATGCCACCCGACGGGCACCGTTTTTCCGAAAGGCCACACGACGGGCACCATTTTACCAACTAGGAACCCGACGGGCACCATTTTACCGACATACCACCCGACGGGCACCGTTTTACCGACATACCACCCAACGGGCACCGTTTTAACGAAATACACCCCCACCAGGCACCGTTTTACCGACGGGCACTGTTTTACCAACAGGCCACCCGAAGGGCACCGTATTACCGACAGGCCACCCGACATTGTTTTACCGACAGGCCACCCGACAGGCACCGTTTTTCCAACAGGCAACCCGACGGGCACTGGTTTACCGAAATGCCACCCACCGAGCACCGTTTACCGACAAGCCACCCGACGGGTACCGTTTTTCTGACTGGCCTCCCGACGGGCAATGTTTACCGACATACCACCATACGGGCATAGTTTTACTGAAATGCCCCCCCATCGGGCGTCGTTTTACCGACGGGCCACCTGACGGGCACCGTTTTAAAGACAGGCCACCCGACGGGCACCATATTGCCTACATGCCATCAATGGGCACTGTATTACCGACGGGCACCGTTTTACCGACAGGCCACCCGACGGGCACCGTTTTATTGACGGGCACCCTACGGTCACTGTTTTGCCGACAGGCCACCCGATGGGCACCGTCTTACCGACATGCCCGACGGGCAGCACTATTTTACCGACAGGCCACCCGACGAGCACCGTCTTATCGACACGCCACCCGACGGGCACCGTTTTACCGACAGGCCACCCGACGGGCATCGTTTTACCGACAGGCCACCCGACGGGCACCGTATTACCGACAGGCCACCAGACACCGTTTTACCGACATACAACCCGACGGGCACCGTTTTACCGACATACCACCCGAGGGCACCGTTTTAACGAAATGCATCCCCACTAGGCACCGTTTTACCGACGAGCACTACCTTACCAACAGGCCACCCAACGGGCACCGTTTTGCCGACAGGCCACCCGAAGGGCACCGTATTACCGACAGGCGACCCGACACTGTTTTGCCGACAGGGCACTCGACAGGCACCGTTTTTCCAACAGGCCACCCGACGGGCACTGTTATAGCGAAATGCCACCCACCGAGCAACGTTTACCGACAGGCCACCCGACGGGCACCGTTTTACCAACAAGGCACCTGACGGGCCCCGTTTTACCGACAGGCCACCCGACGGGCACCGTTTTTCTGACTGGCCTCCCGACGGGCAATGTTTTACCGACATACCACATGATGGGCACCGTTTTTCCAACAGGCCACCCGACGGGCACTGTTATAGCGAAATGCCACCCATCGAGCACCGTTTACCGACAGGCCACCCGACGGGCACCGTTTTACCAACAAGCCATCTGACGGGCCCCGTTTTACCGACAGGCCACCCGACGGGCACCGTTTTTCTGACTGGCCTCCCGACGGGCAATGTTTTACCGACATACCACATGATGGGCACCGTTTTACCGAAATGCCCCCCCACCGGGCGTCGTTTTACCGACAGGCCACCTGAAGAGCACCGTTTTACCAAAATTGCCCCCCCACCGGGCACCGTTTTACCGACGAGCATCATTCTACTGACAGGCCACCCGACGGACGCTGTTTAACCGAAATGCCCCCCGACGAGCACCGTTTTAACGACAGGATACCCGATGGGCACTGTTTTACCGACATACCCGACGGGACCCTTTTATTGACAGGCCACCCGCTGCGCGCCGTTTTACCGACATGCCTCCTGACGGGCACCGTTTTTCCACAGGCCACACGACGGGCACCATTTTACCAACTAGGAACCCGACGGGCACCATTTTACCGACATACCACCCGACGGGCACCGTTTTACCGACATACCACCCGACGGGCACCGTTTTACCGACATACCACCAGACGGGCACCGTTTTAACGAAATGCACCCCCACCAGGCACCGTTTTACCGACGGGCACTGTTTTACCAACAGGCCACCCGAAGGGCACCGTATTACCGACAGGCCACCCGACACTGTTTTACCGACAGGCCACCCGACAGGCACCGTTTTTCCAACAGGCCACCCGACGGGCACTGTTTTACCGAAATGCCACCCACCGAGCACCGTTTACCGACAAGCCACCCGTCGGGCACCGTTTTTCTGACTGGCCGCCCGACGGGCAATGTTTACCGACATACCACCATACGGGCACCGTTTTACCGAAATGCCCCCCCACCGGGCGTCGTTTTACCGAAAGGCCACCTGACGGGCACCGTTTTACGGACAGGCCACCCGACAGGCACCATATTACCGACAAGCCATCAATGGGCACTGTATTACCGACGGGCACCGTTTTACCGACAGGCCACCCGACGGGCACCGTTTTATTGACGGGCACCCTACGGTCACTGTTTTGCCGACAGGCCACCCGATGGGCACCGTTTTACCGACATGCCCGTCGGGCAGCACTATTTTACCGACAGGCCACCCGACGAGCACCGTTTTATCGACACGCCACCCGACGGGCACCTTTTACCGACAGGCCACCCGACAGGCATTTTTTTACCGACAGGCCACCCGACGGGCACCGTATTACCGACAGGCCACCAGACACCGTTTTACCGACTGGCCACCCGACATGCAACGTTTTTCCAACAGGCCACCCGACGGGCACTGTTTTACCGAAATGCCATCCACCGAGCACCGTTTACCGACAGGCCACCCGACGGGCACCGTTTTACCGACAGGCCACCTGACGGGCACTGTTTTACCGACAGGCCACCCGATGGGCACCGTTTTATCGACTGGCAACCCGACGGGAATGTTTTACCAATATACCACCTGACTTGCACCGTTTTACCGAAATGCCCTCCCACCGGGCACCGTTTTACTGAAATGCAACCCCGCCGGGCACCGTATTACTGACAGGCAACCCGACCGGCACCGTTTTACCGACATACCACCCGACGGGCACCGTTTTACCGACATACCACCCGAGGGCACCGTTTTAACGAAATGCACCCCCACTTGGCACCGTTTTACCGATGGGCACAGTTTTACCAACACGCCACCCGACGGGCACCGTTTTGCCGACAGGCCACCCGACGGGCACCTATTACTGACAGGCCACCCGACACCGTTTTACCGACAGGCCACCCGACAGGCACCGTTTTTCCAACAGGCCAGCCGACGGGCAATGTTTTACCAACATACCACCTGACTTGCAACGTTTTACCGAAATGCCCACCGTTTTACCGAAATGCCCCCCCACCGGGCACCGTTTGACCGACAGACAACCCGACGGGCACCGTTTTACCGACATACCACCAGACGGGCACCGTTTTACCGATATACCACCCGATGGCACCGTTTTAACGAAATGCACCCCCACTAGGCACGTTTCACCGACGAGCACTGCTTTACCAACAGCCACCCGACGGGCACCGTTTTGCCGACAGGCCACCCGACGGGCACCGTTTTGCCGACAGGCCAACTGACGGGCACCGTATTACCGACAGGCGACCCGACACTGTTTTACCGACAGGCCACCCGACAGGCACCGTTTATCCAACAGGCCACCCGACGGGAACCGTTTATCTGACTGGCCACCCGACGGGCAATGTTTTACCGACATACCACATGATGAGCACCGTTTTACCGAAATGCCCCCCCCCCCCCCCACCATGCATCGTTTTACCGACAGGCCACCTGACGGGCACCGTTTTACCAAAATGCCCCCCCACCGAGCACCGTTTTACCGACGAGCCACCCGACAGGCACCGTTTTTCCAACAGGCCACCCGACGGGCATTGTTTTACCGAAATGTCTCCCACCGAGCACTGTTTACCGACAGGCCACCCGACGGGCACCATTTTACCAACAGGCCACCTGACGGGCACCGTTTTATCGAGTGGCAACCCGACGGGCAATGTTTTACCAACATACCACCTGACTTGCACTGTTTTACCGAAATGCCCATCGTTTTACCGAAATGCCCCCCCACCGGGCACCGTTTTACCGACAGGCAACCCGACGGGCACCGTTTTACCGACATACCACCCGACGGGCACCGTTTTACCGACATACCACCCGAGGGCACCGTTTTACATACGAGCACTGCTTTACCAACAGGCCACCCGACGGGCACCGTTTTGCCGACAGGCCACCCGACGGGCACCTTATTACCGACAGGCGACCCGACACTGTTTTACCGACAGGCCACCCGACAGGCACCGTTTTTCCAACAGGCCACCTGACGGGCCCCATTTTACCGACAGGCCACCCGACGGGCACCGTTTTTCTGACTGGCCACCCGACGGGAAATGTTTTACCGACATACCACATGATGGGCAACGTTTTACCGAAATGCCCCCCCACCGGGCATCGTTTTACCGACAGGCCACCTGAAGAGCACCGTTTTACCAAAATGCCCCCCCACCGGGCACCGTTTTACCGACGAGCATCATTCTACTGACAGGCCACCCGACGGACGCCGTTTAACCGAAATGCCCCCCGACGGGCACCGTTTTAACGACAGGACACCCGATGGGCACCGTTTTACCGACATACCCGACGGGACCCTTTTATTGACAGACCACCCGATGCACGCCGTTTTACCGACATGCCACCCGACGGGCACCGTTTTTCCGCAGGCCACACGACGGGCACCATATTACCAACTAGGAACCCGACGGGCACCATTTTACCGACATACCACCCGACGGGCACCGTTTTACCGACATACCACCCGACGGGCACCGTTTTACCGCCATACCACCCGACGGGCACCGTTTTAACGAAATGCACCCCCACCAGGCACCGTTTTACCGACGGGCACTGTTTTACCAACAGGCCACCCGAAGGGCACCGTATTACCGACAGGCCACCCGACATTGTTTTACCGACAGGCCACCCGACAGGCACCGTTTTTCCAACAGGCCACCCGACGGGCACTGTTTTACCGAAATGCTACCCATCCGAGCACCGTTTACCGACAAGCCACCCGTCGGGTACCGTTTTTCTGACTGGCCGCCCAACGGGCAATGTTTACCGACATACCACCATACGGGCACCGTTTTACCGAAATGCCCCCCCCCCCCCACCGGGCGTCGATTTACCAAAAGGCCACCTGACGGGCACCGTTTTACGGACAGGCCACCCGACGGGCACCATATTACCGACAAGCCATCAATGGGCACTGTATTACCGACGAGCACCGTTTTACCGACAGGCCACCCGACGGGCACCGTTTTATTGACGGGCACCCTACGGTCACAGTTTTGCCGACAGGCCACCGGATGGGCACCGTTTTACCGACATGCCCGACGGGCAGCACTATTTTACCGACACGCCACCCGACGAGCACCGTTTTATCGACACGCCACCCGACGGGCACCGTTTTACCGACAGGCCACCCGACGGGCAATTTTTTACCGACAGCCCACCCGACGGGCACCGTATTACCGACATGCCACCAGACACCGTTTTACCGACTGACCACCCGTCAGGCAACGTTTTTCCAACAGGCCACCCGACGGGCACTGTTTTACCGAAATGCCATCCTCCGAGCACCGTTTACCGACAGGCCACCCGACGGGCACCGTTTTACCGACAGGCCACCTGACGGGCACTGTTTTACCGACAGGCCACCCGACGGGCACCGTTTTATCGACTGGCAACCCGACGGGAATGTTTTACCAATATACCACCTGACTTGCACCGTTTTACCGAAATGCCCTCCCACCGGGCACCGTTTTACTGAAATGCAACCCCACCGGGCACCGTATTACTGACAGGCAACCTGACGGGCACCATTTTACCGACATACCACCCGACGGGCACCGTTTTACGGACATACCACCCGAGGGCACCGTTTTAACGAAATGCACCCCCCACTAGGCACCGTTTTACCGATGGGCACAGTTTTACCAACACACCACCCGACGGGCACCGTTTTGCCGACAGGCCACCCGACGGGCACCTATTACTGACAGGCCACCCGACACCGTTTTACCGACAGGCCACCCAACAGGCACCGTTTTTCCAACAGGCCAGCCGACGGCCAATGTTTTACCAACATACCACATGACTTGCACCGTTTTACCGAAATGCACACTGTTTTACCGAAATGCCCCCCCACCGGGCACCATTTTACCGACAGGCAACCCGACGGGCACCGTTTTACCGACGTACCACCCGACGGGCACCTTTTTACCGATATACCACCCGAGGGCACCGTTTTAACGAAATGCACCCCCACTAGGCACCGTTTTACCGACGAGCACTGCTTTACCAACAGGCCACCCGACGGGCACCATTTTGTCGACAGGCCACCCGACGGGCACCGTATTACCGACAGGCGACCCGACACTGTTTTACCGACAGGCACCGTTTTTCCAACAGGCCACCCGACGGGAACCGTTTTTCTGACTGGCCACCCGACGGGCAATGTTTTACCGACATACCACATGATGGGCACCGTTTTACCGAAATGCCCCCCCCCCCCCCACCGTGCGTCGTTTTACCGACAGGCCACCTGACGGGCACCGTTTTACCAAAATGCCCCCCACCGAGCACCGTTTCACCGACGAGCCACCCGACAGGCACCGTTTTTCCAACAGGCCACCCGACGGGCATTGTTTTACCGAAATGTCTCCCACCGAGCACTGTTTACCGACAGGCCACCCGACGGGCACCGTTTTACCGACAGGCCACCTGACGGGCACCGTTTTATCGAGTGGCAACCCGGCGGGCAATGTTTTATCAACATACCACCTGACTTGCACCGTTTTACCGAAATGCCCACCGTTTTACCGAAATGCCCCCGCACCGGGCACCGTTTTACCGACAGGCAACCCGACGGGCACCGTTTTACCGACATACCACCCGACGGGCACCGTTTTACCGACATACCACCCGAGGGCACCGTTTTACCGACGAGCACTGCTTTACCAACAGGCCACCCGACGGGCACCGTTTTGCCGACAGGCCACCCGACGGGCACCCTATTACCGACAGGCGACCCGACACTGTTTTACCGACAGGCACCGTTTTTCCAACAGGCCACCCGACGGGCACCGTTTTTCTGACTGGCCACCCGACGGGCAATGTTTTACCGACATACCACATGATGGGCACCGTTTTACCGAAATGGCCCCCCCACTGGGCATCGTTTTACCAACAGGCCACCTGACGGGCACCGTTTTACCAAAATGCCCCCCCACCGAGCACCGTTTTACCGACGAGCATCATTCTACTGACAGGCCACCCAACGGACGCCGTTTTACGGAAATGCCCCCCGACGGGCACCGTTTTACCGACAGGCCACCCGATGGGCACCGTTTTACCGACATGCCCGACGGGACCCTTTTATTGACAGGCCACCCGATGCGCGCCGTTTTACCGACATGCCACCCGACGGGCACCGTTTTTCCGCAGGCCACACGACGGGCACCATTTTATCAACTAGGAACCCGACGGGCACCATTTTACCGACATACCACCCGACGGGCACCTGTTTTACCGACATACCACCCGACGGGCACCGTTTTACCGACATACCACCCGACGGGCACCGTTTTAACGAAATGCACCCCCACCAGGCACCGTTTTACCGACGGGCACTGTTTTACCAACAGGCCACCCGAAGGGCACCATATTACCGACCGGCCACCCGACACTGTTTTACCGACAGGCCACCCGACAGGCACCGTTTTTCCAACAGGCCACCCGACGGGCACTGTTTTACCGAAATGCCACCCACCGAGCACCGTTTACCGACAAACCACCCGACGGGCACCGTTTTTCTGACTGGCCGCCCGACGGGCAATGTTTACCGACAAACCACCATACGGGCTCCGTTTTACCGAAATGCCCCACCACCGGGCGTCGTTTTACCGACAGGCCACCTGACGGGCACCGTTTCACGGACAGGCCACCCGACGGGCACCATATTACCGACAGGCCATCAATGGGCACTGTATTACCGACGGGCACCGTTTTACCGACAGGCCACCGGAGGGCACCGTTTTATTGACGGGCACCATACGGTCACTCTTTTGCCGACAGGCCACCCGATGGGCACCGTTTTACCGACATGACCGACGACCAGCACTATTTTACCGACAGGCCACCCGATGAGCACCGTTTTATCGACACGCCACCCGACGGGCACCGTTTTACTGACAGGCCACCCGACGGGCATCGTTTTACCGACATGCCACCCGACGGGCACCGTATTACCGACAGGCCACCAGACACCGTTTTACCGACTGACCACCCGACAGGCACTGTTTTTCCAACAGGCCACCCGACGGGCACTGTTTTACCGAAATGCCACCCACCGAGCACCGTTTACCGACAGGCTACCCGACGGGCACCGTTTTACCGACAGGCCACCTGACGGGCACTGTTTTACCGACAGGCCACCTGACGGGCACCGTTTTATCGACTGGCAACCCGACGGGCAATGTTTTACCAACATACCACCTGACTTGCACCGTTATGCCGAAATGCCCTCCCACCGGGCACCGTATTACTGACAGGCAACCCGACTTGCACCGTTTTACCGACATACCACCCGACGGGCACCGTTTTACCGACATACCACCCGAGGGCACCGTTTTAACGAAATGCACGCCCACTAGGAACCGTTTTACCGATGGGCACAGTTTTACCAACAGGCCACCCGACACCGTTTTACCGACAGGCCACCCGACAGGCACCGTTTTTCCAACAGGCCACCCGACGGGCATTGTTTTACCGAAATGCCTCCCACCGAGCACCGTTTACCGACAGGCCACCCGACGGGCACCGTTTTACCGACAGGCCAACTGACGGGCACCGTTTTTTCGACTGGCAACCCGACGGGCAATGTTTTACCAACATACCACCTGACTTGCACCATTTTACCGAAATGCCCTCCCACCGGGCACCGTTTTACCGAAATGCACCCCCACCGGGCACCGATTTACCGACAGGCAACCCGACGGGCACCGTTTTACCGACATACCACCCGACGGGCACAGTTTTACCGACATACCACCCGAGGGCACCGTTTTAACAAAATGCACCCCCACTAGGCACCGTTTTACCGACGAGCACTGTTTTACCAACAGGCCACCCGACGGGCATCGTTTTCCCGACAGGCCACCCGACGGGCACCGTATTACCGACAGGCGACCCGACACTGTTTTACCGACAGGCCACCCGACAGGCACCGTTTTTCCAACAGGCCACCCGACGGGCACTGTTTTACCGAAATGCCACCGTCCGAGCACCGTTTACCGACAGGCCACCCGACGGGCACCGTTTTACCGACAGGCCACCTGATGGGCGCCGTTTTACCGACAGGCCACCCGACGGGCACCGTTTTTCTGACTGGCCACCCGACGGGCAATGTATTACCGAAATACCACATGATGGGCACCGTTTTACCTAAATGCCCCCCCCCCCCCCACCGGGCGTCGTTTTACCGACAGGCCACCTGACGGGCACCGTTTTACCAAAATGCCCCCCCACCGGGCACCATTTTACCGACGAGCATCATTCTACTGACAGGCCACCCGACGGACGCCATTTTACCGAAATGCCCCCCGACGGGCACCGTTTTACCGACATGCCCGACGGGACACTTTTATTGACAGACCACCCGATGCGCGCCGTTTTACCGACATGCCACCCGACGGGCACCGTTTTTCCGCAGGCCACACGACGGGCACCATTTTACCGACTAGGAACCCGACGGGCACCGTTTTACCGACATACCACCCGACTTGCACCGTTTTACCGACATACCACCCGACGGGCACCGTTTTAACGAAATGCACCCCCACTAGGCACCGTTTTACCGACGGGCACTTTTTTACCAACAGACCACCCAAAGGGCACCGTATTACCGATAGACCACCCGACACCGTTTTACCGACAGGCCACCCGACAGGCACCGTTTTTCCAATCGGCCACCCGACGGGCACTGTTTTACCGAAATGCCAACCACCGAGCACCGTTTACCGACAAGCCACCCGATGGGCACCATTTTTTTGACTGGCCACCGACGGGCAATGTTTACCGACATACCACCATACGGGCACCGTTTTACCGAAATGCCCCCCCACCGGGCGTCGTTTTACCGACAGGCCACCTGACGGGCACCGTTTTACGGACATGCCACCCGACGGGCACCATATTACCGACAGGCCATCAATGGGCACTGTATTACCGACGGGCACCGTTTTACCGACAGGCCACCCGATGGGCACCGTTTTACCGACATGCCCGACGGGCAGCACTATTTTACCGACAGGCCACCCGACGAGCACCGTTTTACCGACACGCCACCCGACGGGCACCGTTTTACCGACAGGCCACCCGACGGGCGTCGTTTTACCGACAGGCCACCCGATGGGCATCGTATTACCGACAGGCCACCAGACACCGTTTTACCGACTGACCAGCCGACAGGCACCGTTTTTCCAACAGGCCACCCGACGGGTACTGTTTTACCGAAATGCCACCCACCGAGCACCGTTTACCGACAGGCCACCCGACGGGCACCGTTTTACCGACAGGCCACCTGACGGGCATTGTTTTACCGACAGGCCACCCGACGGGTGCCGTTTTATCAACTGGCAAACCGACGGGCAATGTTTTACCGACATACCACCTGACTTGCACCGTTTCACTGAAATGCCCTCCCACCGGGCACCGTTTTACTGAAATGCCCACCCACCGGGCACCGTATTACTGACAGGCAACCCGACGGGCACCGTTTTACCGACATACCACCCGACGGGCACCGTTTTACTGACATACCACCCGAGGGCACCGTTTTAACGAAATGCACCCCCACTAGGCACCGTTTTACCGAGGGGCACAGTTTTACCAACAGGCCACCTGACGGGCACCGTTTTGCCGACAGGTCACCCGACGGGCACCTATTACCGACATGACACCCGACACCGTTTTACCGACAGGCCACCCGACGGGCATTGTTTTACCAAAATGCCACCCACCGAGCACCGTTTACCGACAGGCCACCCGACGGGCACCGTTTTACCGACAGGCCACTTGACGGGCACCGTTTTACCAACATTCCACACGACGGGCACCATTTTACCGACTGGGACCTCGACGGGCACCCTTTTACCGACATACCACCCGACGGGCACTGTTTTACCGACATACAACCCGACGGGCACCGTTTTAACGAAATGCACCCCCACTACGCACCGTTTCACTGACGGGCACTGTTTTACCAACAGGCCACCCGACGTGGACCGTTTTGCCGACAGGCCAGCCGACGGACACCGTATTACCGACAGGCCACCCGATGGGCACCGTTTTACCGAAATGCCCGAGGGGACACTTTTATTGACAGGCCACCCGATGCGCGCCGTTTTACCGACATGCCACCCGACGGGCACTGTTTTTCCGCAGGCTACACGACGGGCACCATTTTACCGACTGGGAACTCGACGGGCACCGTTTTACCGATATACCACCCTGACGGGCACCGTTTTCCGACATACCACCCGACGGGAACAGTTTTACCGAAATGCCCCCTCAACGAGCACCGTTTTACCGACGGGCATCGTGGTACCAACAGGCCACCAGACGGGCACTGTTTTACCGACAGGCCCCCGACGGGCACCATTTTACCCACAGGCCACCCGACGGGCACGGTTTTATCGACTGGCCACCCGACGGGCAATGTTTTACCGACATACCACCCGACGGGCACCGTTTTACCGACGGGCCACCCGACGGGCACCGTTTTAGCGACAGGCCACCCGACGGGCACCGTATTATCGACAGGCCATCAACGGGCACCGTATTATCGACAGGCCACCCGACGGGCACCGTATTGTCGACAGGCCACCCGACGGGCACTGTTTTTCTGACTGGCCACCGACGGGCAATGTTTTACCGACATACCACCTGACGGGCACCGTATTACCGACAGGCCACCCGACACCGTTTTACCGACAGGCCACCCGACAGGCTCCGTTTTTCCAACAGGCCACCCGACGGGCACTGTTTTACCGAAATGCCACCCACCGAGCACCGTTTACCGACAAGCCACCCGACGGGCACCGTTTTTCTGACTGGCCACCCAACGGGCAATGTTTGCTGACATACCACCTGACGGACACCGTTTTACCGAAATGCACCCCGAGCGGGCGTCGTTTTACCGACAGGCCACCAGACGGGCACCGTTTTACCGACAGGCCACCCGACGGGCACCATATTACCGACAGGCCATCGATGGGCACTGTATTACCGACGGGCACCGTTTTACCGACAGGCCACCCGACGGGCACCGTTTTACCGACAGGCCACCGACGGGCACCGTTTTATTGACAGGCACCCTACAGTCACTGTTTTGCCGACAGGCCACCCGATGGGCACTGTTTTACCGACATGCCCGACTGGCAACACTATTTTACCGACAAGCCACCCGACGAGCACCGTTTTATCGACACGCCAACCGACGGGCACCGTTTTACCGACAGGCCACCCGACGGGCGTCATTTTACCCCCAGGCCACCCGACGGGCACCGTATTACCGACAGGCCACCAGACACCGTTTTACCGACTGACCACCCGACAGGCACCGTTTTTCCAACAGGCCACCCGACGGGCACTGTTTTACCGAAATTCCACATCGAGCACCGTTTACCGACAGGCCACCCGACGGGCACCGTTTTACAGACATGCCACCTGACGGGCACTGTTTTACCGACAGGCCACCTGACGGGCATCGTTTTATCGACTGGCAACCCGACGGGCAATGTTTTACCAACATACCACCTGACTTGCACCGTTTTACAGAAATGCCCTCCCACCGGGCACCGTTTTACTGAAATGCCCCCCCACCGGGCACCGTATTACTGACAGGCAACCCGACGGGCACCGTTTTACCGACATACCACCCGAGGGCACCGTTTTAATGAAATGCACCCCCACTAGGCACCGTTTTACCGATGGGCACAGTTTTACCAACAGGCCACCCGACGGGCACCGTTTTGCCGACAGGCCACCCGACGGGCACCTATTACCGACAGGCCGCCTGATAGGCACCTTTTTTCCAACAGGCCACCCGACGGGCACTGTTTTACCGAAATGCCACCCACCGAGCACCGTTTACCGACAGGCCACCCGACAGGCACCGTTTTACCGACAGGCCACCTGACGGGCCCCGTTTTACCGGCAGGCCCCCTGACGGGCACGGTTTTTCTGACTGGCCACCAGATGGGCAATGTTTTACCGACATACCACCTGACGGGCACCGTTTTACCGAAATGCCCCCCCCCCCCCACCGGGCGACGTTTTACCGACAGGCAGCCTGACGGGCACCGTTTTACCGAAATGCCCCCCCACCGGGCACCGTTTTACCGACGAGCATCATTCTACTAGGCACCGTTTTACCGAAATGCCCCTCGACGGCAACTATTTTACGGACAGGCCACCCGATGGGCACCGTTTTACCGACATGCCGGACGGGACCCTTTTATTGAAAGGCCACCCGATGCGCGCCGTTTTACCGACATGCCACCCAACGGGCACCGTTTTTCCGCAGGCCACACGACGTGCACCATTTTACCGACTGGGAACTCGACGGGCACCGTTTTACCGACAAACCACCCGACGGGCACCGTTTTACCGACATACAACCCGACGGGCACCGTTTTAACGAAATGCATCCCCACAAGGGACCGTTTTACCGACGGGCACTATTTTACCAACAGGCCACCCGACGGGGACCGTTTTGCCGACAGGCCACCCGACGGACACCGTATACCGACAGGCCACCCAACACCGTTTTACCGACAGGCCACCCGACATGCACCGTTTTTCCAACAGGCCACCCGACGGGCACTGTTTTACCGAAATGCCACCCGCCGAGAACGGTTTACCAACAGGCCACCCGACGGGCAACGTTTTTCTGACTGGCCACCCGGCGGGCAAACTTTACCGACATACCACTTGACGGGCACCGTTTTACCGAAATGCCCCGCCATCGGGCGTCGTTTTACCGACAAGCCACCTGATGGGCACCGTTTTACCGACACGCCACCCGACGGGCACCGTTTTGGCGACAGGCCACCCGACGGGCACCTATTACCGACAGGCCGCCTAATAGGCACCTTTTTTCCAACAGGCCACCCGACGGGCACTGTTTTACCGAAATGCCACCCACCGAGCACCGTTTACCGACAGGCCACCCGACAGGCACCGTTTTACCGACAGGCCACCTGACGGGCCCCGTTTTACCGGCAGGCCCCCTGACGGGCACGGTTTTTCTGACTGGCCACCAGATGGCAATGTTTTACCGACATACCACCTGACGGGCACCGTTTTACCGAAATGCCCCCCCCCCCCACCGAGCGACGTTTTACCGACAGGCAGCCTGACGGGCACCGTTTTACCGAAATGCCCCCCCATCGGGCACCGTTTTACCGACGAGCATCATTCTACTAGGCACCGTTTTACCGAATTGCCCCTCGACGGCAACTATTTTACGGACAGGCCACCCGATGGGCACCGTTTTACCGACATGCCCGACGGGACCCTTTTATTGAAAGGCCACCCGATGCGCGCCGTTTTACCGACATGCCACCCAACGGGCACCGTTTTTCCGCAGGCCACATGACGTGCTCCATTTTACCGACTAGGAACTCGACGGGCACCGTTTTACCGACAAACCACCCGACGGGCACCGTTTTACCGACATACAACCCGACGGGCACCGTTTTAACGAAATGCACCCCCACAAGGGACCGTTTTACCGACGGGCACTATTTTACCAACAGGCCACCCGACGGGGACCGTTTTGCCGACAGGCCACCCGACGGACACTGTATACCGACAGGCCACCCAACACCGTTTTACCGACAGGCCACCCGACATGCACCGTTTTTCCAACAGGCCACCCGACGGGCACTGTTTTACCGAAATGCCACCCGCCGAGCACGGTTTACCAACAGGCCACCCGGCGGGCACCGTTTTTCTGACTGGCCACCCGACGGGCAAACTTTACCGACATACCACTTGACGGGCACCGTTTTACCGAAATGCCCCCCCATCGGGCGTCGTTTTACCGACAAGCCACCTGATGGGCACCGTTTTACCGACACGCCACCCAACGGGCACCGTTTTGCCGACAGGCCACCCGACGGGAACCTATTACCGACAAGCCGCCTGATAGGCAGCTTTTTACCAACAGGCCACCCGACGGGCACTGTTTTACCGAAATGCCAGCCACCGAGCACCGTTTACCGACAGGCCACCCGACAGGCACCGTTTTACCGACAGGCCACCTGACGGGCCCCGTTTTACCGGCAGGCCCCCTGACGGGCACGGTTTTTCTGACTGGCCACCAGATGGCAATGTTTTACCGACATACCACCTGACGGGCACCGTTTTACCGAAATGCCCCCCCCCCCACCGGGCGACGTTTTACCGACAGGCAGCCTGACGGGCACCGTTTTACCGAAATGCCCCCCCATCGGGCACCGTTTTACCGACGAGCATCATTCTACTAGGCACCGTTTTACCGAATTGCCCCTCGACGGCAACTATTTTACGGACAGGCCACCCGATGGGCACCGTTTTACCGACATGCCCGACGGGACCCTTTTATTGAAAGGCCACCCGATGCGTGCCGTTTTACCGACATGCCACCCAACGGGCACCTTTTTTCCGCAGGCCACACGACGTGCACCATTTTACCGACTGGGAACTCGACGGGCACCGTTTTACCGACAAACCACCCGACGGGCACCGTTTTACCGACATACAACCCGACGGGCACCGTTTTAACGAAATGCACCCCCACAAGGGACCGTTTTACCGACGGGCACTATTTTACCAACAGGCCACCCGACGGGGACCGTTTTGCCGACAGGCCACCCGACGGACACCGTATACCGACAGGCCACCCAACACCGTTTTACCGACAGGCCACCCGACATGCACCGTTTTTCCAACAGGCCACCCGACGGGCACTGTTTTACCGAAATGCCACCCGCCGAGAACGGTTTACCAACAGGCCACCCGACGGGCAACGTTTTTCTGACTGGCCACCCGACGGGCAAACTTTACCGACATACCACTTGACGGGCACCGTTTTACCGAAATGCCCCCCCATCGGGCGTCGTTTTACCGACTGGCCACCTGATGGGCACCGTTTTACCGACAGGCCACCCGACGGGCACCGTTTCGCCGACAGGCCACCCGACGGGAACCTATTACCGACAGGCCGCCTGATAGGCACCTTTTTACCAACAGGCCACCCGACGGACACTGTTTTACCGAAATGCCACCCACCGAGCACCGTTTACCGACAGGCCACCCGACAGGCACCGTTTTACCGACAGGCCACCTGACGGGCCCCGTTTTACCGACAGGCCCCCTGACGGGCACCGTTTTTCTGACTGGCCACCAGATGGGCAATGTTATACCATCATACCACCTGACGGGCACCGTTTTACCGAAATGCCCCCCCATCGGGCGACGTTTTACCGTCAGGCCGCCTGACGGGCACCGTTTTACCGAAATGCCCCCCCACCGGGCACCGTTTTACCGAAATGCCCCCCGACGGCAACCATTTTACGGACAGGCCACCCGATGGGCTCTGTTTTACCGACATGCCCGACGGGACCCTTTTATTGAAAGGCCACCCGATGCGTGCCGTTTTACCGACATGCCACCCAACGGGCACCTTTTTTCCGCAGGCCACACGACGTGCACCATTTTACCGACTGGGAACTCGACGGGCACCGTTTTACCGACAAACCACCCGACGGGCACCGTTTTACCGACATACAACCCGACGGGCACCGTTTTAACGAAATGCACCCCCACAAGGGACCGTTTTACCGACGGGCACTATTTTACCAACAGGCCACCCGACGGGGACCGTTTTGCCGACAGGCCACCCGACGGACACTGTATACCGACAGGCCACCGAACACCGTTTTACCGACAGGCCACCCGACATGCACCGTTTTTCCAACAGGCCACCCGACGGGCACTGTTTTACCGAAATGCCACCCGCCGAGCACGGTTTACCAACAGGCCACCCGGCGGGCACCGTTTTTCTGACTGGCCACCCGACGGGCAAACTTTACCGACATACCACTTGACGGGCACCGTTTTACCGAAATGCCCCCCCATCGGGCGTCGTTTTACCGACAAGCCACCTGATGGGCACCGTTTTACCGACACGCCACCCAACGGGCACCGTTTTGCCGACAGGCCACCCGACGGGAACCTATTACCGACAAGCCGCCTGATAGGCACCTTTTTACCAACAGGCCACCCGACGGGCACTGTTTTACCGAAATGCCAGCCACCGAGCACCGTTTACCGACAGGCCACCCGACAGGCACCGTTTTACCGACAGGCCACCTGACGGGCCCCGTTTTACCGACAGGCCCCCTGACGGGGACCGTTCTTCTGACTGGCCACCAGATGGGCAATGTTATACCATCATACCACCTGACGGGCACCGTTTTACCGAAATGCCCCCCCCATCGGGCGACGTTTTACCGTCAGGCCGCCTGACGGGCACCGTTTTACCGAAATGCCCCCCCACCGGGCACCGTTTTACCGAAATGCCCCCCGACGGCAACCATTTTATGGACAGGCCACCCGATGGGCTCTGTTTTACCGACATGCCCGACGGGACCCTTTTATTGAAAGGCCACCCGATGCGTGCCGTTTTACCGACATGCCACCCAACGGGCACCGTTTTTCCGCAGGCCACACGACGTGCACCATTTTACCGACTGGGAACTCGACGGGCACCGTTTTACCGACAAACCACCCGACGGGCACCGTTTTAACGAAATGCACCCCCACAAGGGACTGTTTTACCGACAGGCACTGTTTTACCAACAGGCCATCCGACGGGGACCGTTTTGCCGTCAGGCCACCCGACGGACACCGTATTACCGACAGGCCACCCAACACCGTTTGACCGACAGGCCACCCGACATGCACCGTTTTTCCAACAGGCCACCCGACGGGCACTGTTTTACAGAAATGCCACCCGTCGAGCACGGTTTACCGACAGGCCACCCGACGGGCACCGTTTTTCTGACTGGCCACCCGATGGGCAAACTTTACCGACATACCACTTGACGGGCACCGTTTTACCGAAATGCCCCCCCCATCGGGCGTCGTTTTACCGACTGGCCACCTGATGGGCACCGTTTTACCGACAGGCCACCCGACGGGCACCGTTTTGCCGACAGGCCACCCGACGGGAACCAATTACCGACAGGCCGCCTGATAGGCACCTTTTTACCAACAGGCCACCCGACGGACACTGTTTTACCGAAATGCCACCCACCGAGCACCGTTTACCGACAGGCCACCCGACAGGCACCGTTTTACCGACAGGCCACCTGACGGGCCCCGTTTTACCGACAGGCCCCCTGACGGGCACCGTTTTTCTGACTGGCCACCAGATGGGCAATGTTTTACCAACATACCACCTGACGGGCACCGTTATACTGAAATGCCCCCCCACCGGGCGACGTTTTACCGTCAGGCCGCCTGACGGGCACCGTTTTACCGAAATGCCCCCCCACCGGGCACCGTTTTACCGACGAGCATCATTCTACTAGGCACCGTTTTACCGAAATGCCCCCCGACGGCAACCATTTTATGGACAGGCCACCCGATGGGCACCGTTTTACCGACATGCCCGACGGGACCCTTTTATTGAAAGGCCACCCGATGCGTGCCGTTTTACCGACATGCCACCCAACGGGCACCGTTTTTCCGCAGGCCACACGACGTGCACCATTTTACCGACTGGGAACTCGACGGGCACCGTTTTACCGACAAACCACCCGACGGGCACCGTTTTAACGAAATGCACCCCCACAAGGGACCGTTTTACCGACGGGCACTGTTTTACCAACAGGCCATCCGACGGGGACTGTTTTGCCGACAGGCCACCCGATGGACACCGTATTACCGACAGGCCACCCAACACCGTTTTACCGACAGGCCACCCGACATGCACCGTTTTTCCAAACAGGCCACCCGACGGGCACTGTTTTACCGAAATGCCACCCGCCGAGCACCGTTTACCGACAGTCCACCCGACGGGCACCGTTTTTCTGACTGGCCACCCGACGGGCACCCTTTTACCGACATACCACCCGACGGGCACCGTTTTACCGACATACAACCCGACGGGCACCGTTTTAACGAAATGCACCACCACTAGGCACCGTTTTACTGACGGGCACTGTTTTACCAACAGGCCACCCGACGTGGACCGTTTTGCCGACTGGCCAGCCGACGGACACCGTATTACCGACAGGCCACCCGATGGGCACCGTTTTACCGAAATGCCCGAGGGGACACTTTTATTGACAGGCCACCCGATGCGCACCGTTTTACTGACATGCCACCCGACGGGCACCGTTTTTCCGCAGGCTACACGACGGGCACCATTTTACCGACTGGGAACTCGACGGGCACCGTTTTACCGATATACCACCCGACGGGCACCGTTTTCCGACATACCACCCGACGGGAACAGTTTTACCGAAATGCCCCCTCAACGAGCACCGTTTTACCGACGGGCATCGTGGTACCAACAGGCCTCCAGACGGGCACTGTTTTACCGACAGCCCCCCGACGGACACCATTTTACCCACAGGCCACCCGACGGGCACGGTTTTACCGACTGGCCACCCGACGGGCAATGTTTTACCGACATACCACCCGACGGGCACCGTTTTACCGACAGGCCACCCGACGGGCACCGTTTTACCGACAGTCCACCCGATGGGCACTGTATTACCGACGGGCACCGTTTCACCGACAGGCCACCCGACGGGCACCGTTTTACCGACAGGCCACCCGACGGGCACCGTTTTATTGACGGGTACCCTACGGTCACTGTTTTGCCGACAGGCCACCCGATGGGCACAGTTTTACCCACATGCC
>JAOANR010000011.1:23625164-23643541 GCA_030278955.1 Hygrophila difformis
TTTTTTTTTTCCGAATGACCACCCCAGGGCACCGTTTTACCGACTGGCCACCCGACGGGCACCGTTTTACCGAAATGTCCTCGACGAGCACCGTTTTACCGACAGGCCACCCGACGGGCACCGTTTTACCGACATGCCACGCGACGGGCACCCGTTTATTGACATGCCACCGGCGAGCACCGTTTTAACGACATGCCACCCGACGGGCACCTTTTTCCGACAGTCCACCCGACGGGCACCGTTTTACCGACAGCCACGCAATGGGCACTATTTTACCGACAGCCACCCGATGGGCACTATTTTACTGACATGCCACCCGACCGGCACCATTTTTCCGAATGACCCCCCCAGGGCACCGTTTTACCGACAGGCCACCCGACGGGCATCGTTTTACCGAAATGTCCCTGACAAGCATCGTTTTACCGACAGGCCACCCGACGGGCACCGTTTTACCGACATGCCCGACGGACACCCTTTTATTTACATGCCACCCGACGAGCACCGTTTTAACGACATGCCACTCGGCGGGCACCGTTTTTCCGAATGACCACCCCAAGGCACCGTTTTACCAACAGGCCACCCGACGGGCACCGTTTTACCGAAATGTCCCCGACGAGCACCATTTTTCCGACAGGCCACCCGACGGGCACCATTTTACCGACATGCCCGACGGGCACACTTTTATTGACATGCCACCCGACGAGCACCGTTTTAACGACACGCCACCCAACGGACACCATTTTACCGACATGCCACCCGACGGGCGTCGTTTTACCGACAGGCCACCCGACGGGCACCGTTTTACCGACAGGCCACGCGAAGGCCACCGTTCTACCGACATGCCCGCAGGGCACCGTTTTACCGACATGCCCGACGGGCACACTTTTATTGACATGCCACCCGACGAGCACCGTTTTAACGACACGCCACCCAACGGACACCGTTTTACCGATATGCCCCCCCACCGGGCATCTTTTTGCCGACAAGCCACCCGATGGGCACCGTTTTACCGATATGCCACCCGACGGGCACCGTTTTTCCGAATGACCACCCCAGGGCACTGTTTTACCGACAGGCCACCCGACGGGCACCGTTTTACCGAAATGTCCTCGATGAGCACCGTTTTACCGACAGGCCACCCGACGGGCACCGTTTTACCGTCATGCCCGACGGGCACCCTATTATTGACATGCCACCCGACGAGCACCGTTTTAACGACACGCCACCCAACGGGCACCGTTTTACCGACATGCCACCCGACGGGCTTCGTTTTACCGAAAGGCCACCCGACGGGCACCGTTTTACCGACAGGCCACGCGACGGACACCGTTTTATCGACATGCCCGCAGGGCCCCATTTTACCGACAGGCCACCCGACGAGCACCGTTTTACCGACAGCCACCCGATGGGCACTATTTTACTGACATGCCACCCTACGGGCACCGTTTTTCCGAATGACTTCCCCAAGGCACCGTTTTACCGACAGGCCACCCGACAGGCACCATTTTACTGAAATGTCCCCGATGAGCACCGTTTTACCGACAGGCCACCCGACGGGCACCGTTTTACCGACATGCCCGACGGGCACCCTTTTATTGACATGCCACCCGACGAGCACCGTTTTAACGACATGCCACCCGACGGGCACCTTTTTCCGACAGTCCACCCGACGGACACCGTTTTACCGACAGCCACCCTATGGGCACTATTTTACCGACATGCCACCCGATGGGCACCGTTTTACCGATATGCCACCCGACGGGCACTATTTTACCGCCATGCCACCCGACGGGCACCGTTTTTCTGAATGACCACCCCAGGGCACCGTTTTACCGACAGGCCACCCGACGGGCACCGTTTTACCGACATGCCCGACGGGCACCCTTTTATTGACATGCCACCCGACGAGCACCGTTTTAACGACACGCCACCCAACGGGCACCGTTTTACCGACATGCCACCCGACGGGCATCGTTTTACCGACAGGCCACCCGACGGGCACCGTTTTACCGACAGGCCACGCGACGGGCACCGTTTTATCGACATGCCCGTAGGGCCCCATTTTACCGACAGGCCACCCGACGGGCACCGTTTTACCGACAGCCACCCGATGGGCACTATTTTACTGACATGCCACCCGACGGGCACCGTTTTTCCGAATGACCTCCCCAGGGCACCGTTTTACCGACAGGCCACTCGACGGGCACCATTTTATCGAAATGTCCCCGACGAGCACCGTTTTTCCGACAGGCCACCCGACGGGCACCGTTTTACCGACATGCCCGACGGGCACCCTTTTATTGACATGCCACCCGACGAGCACCGTTTTAACGACATGCCACCCGACGGGCACCTTTTTCCGACAGTCCACCCGACGGGCACCGTTTTACCGACAGCCACGCTATGGGCACTATTTTACCGACAGCCACCCGATGGGCACTATTTTACTGACATGCCACCCGACCGGCACCGTTTTTCCGAATGACCACCCCAAGGCACCGTTTTACCGACAGGCCACCCGACGGGCACCTTTTTCCGACAGTCCACCCGACGGACACCGTTTTACCGACAGCCACCCTATGGGCACTATTTTACCGACATGCCACCCGATGGGCACCGTTTTACCGATATGCCACCCGACGGGCACTATTTTACCGCCATGCCACCCGACGGGCACCGTTTTTCTGAATGACCACCCCAGGGCACCGTTTTACCGACAGGCCACCCGACGGGCACCGTTTTACCGACATGCCCGACGGGCACCCTTTTATTGACATGCCACCCGACGAGCACCGTTTTAACGACACGCCACCCAACGGGCACCGTTTTACCGACATGCCACCCGACGGGCATCGTTTTACCGACAGGCCACCCGACGGGCACCGTTTTACCGACAGGCCACGCTACGGGCACCGTTTTATCGACATGCCCGTAGGGCCCCATTTTACCGACAGGCCACCCGACGGGCACCGTTTTACCGACAGCCACCCGATGGGCACTATTTTACTGACATGCCACCCGACGGGCACCGTTTTTCCGAATGACCTCCCCAGGGCACCGTTTTACCGACAGGCCACTCGACGGGCACCATTTTATCGAAATGTCCCCGACGAGCACCGTTTTTCCGACAGGCCACCCGACGGGCACCGTTTTACCGACATGCCCGACGGGCACCCTTTTATTGACATGCCACCCGACGAGCACCGTTTTAACGACATGCCACCCGACGGGCACCTTTTTCCGACAGTCCACCCGACGGGCACCGTTTTACCGACAGCCACGCTATGGGCACTATTTTACCGACAGCCACCCGATGGGCACTATTTTACTGACATGCCACCCGACCGGCACCGTTTTTCCGAATGACCACCCCAAGGCACCGTTTTACCGACAGGCCACCTGACGGGCACCGTTTTACCGAAATGTCCCCGACGAGCACCGTTTTACCGACTGGCCACCCGACGGGCACCGTTTTACCGATAGGCCACCCGACGGGCACCGTTTTACCGACATGCCCGACGGGCACCCTTTTATTGACATGCCACCCGACGAGCACCGTTTTAACGACACGCCACCCAACAGACACCGTTTTACCGACATGCCACCCGACGGGCGTCGTTTTACCGACAGGCCACCCGACGGGCACCGTTTTACCGACAGGCCACGCGACGGGCACCGTTTTACCGACATGCCCGCAGGGCCCCATTTTACCGACAGGCCACACGACGAGCATCGTTTTACCGACAGCCACCCGATGGGCACTATTTTACCGACATGCCACCCGACGGGCACCGTTTTTCCGAATGACAATCCCAGGGCACCGTTTTACCGACAGGCCGCCCGACAGGCACCGTTTTACCGAAATGTCTCCGTCGAGCACTGTTTTACCGACAGGCCACCCGACGGGCACCGTTTTACCGACATGCCCGACGGGCACCCTTTTATTTACATGCCACCCGACGAGCACCGCTTTAACGACATGCCACCCGACGGGCACCTTTTTCCGACAGGCCACCCGACGGGCACCGTTTTACCGACAGGCCACCGGACGGGCACCGTATTACCGACAAGCCATCAACGGGCACCGTTTTACCGACAGGCCACCCGACGGGCACCGTGTTACCGACGGGCACCGTTTTACCGACAGGACACGTGACGGGCACCATTTTACCGACCGGCCACCGGACGGACCCGTTTTACCGACAGGACACCCTACGGGCACCTTTTTCCGACAGTCCACCCGACGGGCACCGTTTTACCGACAGCCACGCTATGGGCACTATTTTACCGACAGCCACCCGATGGGCACTATTTTACTGACATGCCACCCGACCGGCACCGTTTTTCCGAATGACCACCCCAGGGCACCGTTTAACCGACAGGCCACCCGACGGGCACCGTTTTACCGAAATGTCCCCGACAAGCACCGTTTTACCGACAGGCCACCCGACGGGCACCATTTTACCGACATGCCCGACGAGCACCCTTCTATTTACATGCCACCCGCCGTGCACCGTTTTAACGACATGCCACCCGACGGGCAACGTTTTTCCGAATGACCACCCCAGGGCACCGTTTTACCGACAGGCCACCCGACGGGCACCATTTTACCGAAATGTCCCCGACGAGCACCGTTTTACCGACAGGCCACCCGATGGGCACCGTTTTACCGACATGCCCGACGGGCACACTTTTATTGACATGCCACCCGACGAGCACCGTTTTAACGACACGCCACCCAACGGACATCGTTTTACCGACATGCCACCCGACGGGCGTCGTTTTACCGACAGGCCACCCGACGGGCACCGTTTTACCGACAGGCCACGCGACGGCCACCGTTCTACCGACATGCCCGCAGGGCCCCATTTTACCGACAGGCCACACGACGAACACCGTTTTACCGACAGCCACCCGATGGGCACTATTTTACTGACATGCCACCCGATGGGCACTGTTTTTCAGAATGACCACCCCAGGGCACCGTTTTACCGACAGGCCACCCGACGGGCACCGTTTTACCGAAATGTCCCCGACGAGCACCGTTTTACCGACAGGCCACCCGACGGGCACCGTTTTACCGACATGCCCGACGGGCACCCTTTTATTGACATGCCACCCGACGAGCACCGTTTAACGACACGCCACCCAACAGACACCGTTTTACCGACATGCCACCCGACGTGCGTCGTTTTACCGACAGGCCACCCGACGGGCACCGTTTTACCGACAGGCCACGCGACAGGCACCGTTTTACCGACATGCCCGCAGGGCCCCATTTTACCGACAGGCCACACGACGAGCATCGTTTTACCGACAGCCACCCGATGGGCACTATTTTACCGACATGCCACCCGACGGGCACCGTTTTTCCGAATGACAACCCCAGGGCACCGTTTTACTGACAGGCCGCCCGACAGGCACCGTTTTACCGAAATGTCCCCGTCGAGCACCGTTTTACCGACAGGCCACCCGACGGGCACCGTTTTACCGACATGCCCGACGGGCACCCTTTTATTTACATGCTACCCGACGAGCACCGCTTTAACGACATGCCACCCGACGGGCACCTTTTTCCGACAGGCCACCCGACGGGCACCGTTTTACCGAAAAGCCACCGGACGGGCACCGTATTACCGACAAGCCATCAATGGGCATCGTTTTACCGACAGGCCACCCGACGGGCACCGTGTTACCGACGGGCACCGTTTTACCGACAGGACACCTGACGGGCACCATTTTACCGACCGGCCACCGGACGGACCCGTTTTACCGACAGGACACCCTACGGGCACCGTTTTACCGACAGGCCACCGGACGGGCACCGTATTACCGACAAGCCATCGACGGGCACCGTTTCACCGACAGGCTAGCCGACGGGCACTGTTTTATCGATGAACACCCAACGGGCACTGTTTCGCCGACAGGCCACACGATGGGCACCGTTTTACCTACATGCCCGACGGGCACTATTTTACCGACAGGCCACCCGACGAGCACTGTTTTAACGACACGCCACCCGACGGGCACCGTTTTACCGATAGGCCACCCGGCGGGCGTCGTTTTACCGACGGGCACCGTTTTACCGACGGGCCACGCGACAGGCATCGTTTTACCGACATGCCCGCCAGGACCCTTTTATAAACAGGCCACTCGATGAGCACCGTTTTACCGGCATGCCACCCGACGGGCACCGTTTTTCCGACAGGCCACTCGACGGGCACCGTTTTACCGACGGCAACCCGACAAGCACCGTTTTACCGACATACCACCCGACAGGCACCGTTTTATCGAAATGCCCCCCCCCCCCCCCCCCCGCTAGCACCCCGACGGGTACCGTTTTACCGACATACCACCCGATAGGCACCGTTTTACCGACTGGCAACCCGACGGGCACCGTATTTCCCGACAGGCACCGTTTTTCCAACAGGCCACCCGACGGGCACTGTTTTATCGAAATGCCACCCACTGAGCACCGTTTACCGACAGGCCACCCGACGGGCACTGTTTTACCGACAGGCCACCTGACGGGCACCGTTTTACCGACAGGCCACCCGACGGGCACCGTTTTATCGACTGGCAACCCGACGGGCGACGTTTTACCAATATACCACCTGACTTGCATCGTTTTATCGAAATGCCCCCCCCCCCCCCCCACCGGGCAACGTTTTACCGATATACACCCCCACCGGGCACCTTTTTGCCGACAGGCCACCCGATGGGCGCCGTTTTACCGATATGCCACCCGACGGGCACTATTTTACCGACATGCCACCCGACGGGCACCGTTTTTCCGAATGCCCACCCTAGGGCACCGTTTTACCGGCAGGCCACCCGACGGGCACCGTTTTACCGAAATGTCCTCGATGAGCACCGTTTTACCGACAGGCCACCCGACGGGCACCCTTTTATTGACATGCCACCCGACGAGCACCGTTTTAACGACACGCCACCCGACGGGCACCGTTTACCGACATGCCACCCGACGGGCACCGTTTTACCGAAATGTCCCCGACGAGCACCGTTTTACCGACAGCCACCCGATGGGCACTATTTTACCGACTTGCCACCCGACGGGCACCGTTTTTCCGAATGACCACCCCAGGGCACCGTTTTACCGACAGGCCATCCGACGGGCATCGTTTTACCGACATGCCCGACGGGCACCCTTTTATTTACATGCCACCCGACGAGCACTGTTTTAACGACATGCCACCCGACGTGCACCTTTTTCCGACAGGCAACCCGACGGGCACCGTTTTACTGACAGCCACCCGATGGGCACTATTTTGCCGACATGCCACCCGACGGGCACCGTTTTTTCGAATGACCAGCCCAGGGCACCGTTTTACCAACAGTCCACCCGACGGGCACCGTTTTACCGAAATGTCCCTGACGAGCACCGTTTTACCGATATGCCACCCGACGGGCACTATTTTACCGACATGCCACCCGACGGGCACCGTTTTTCCGAATGCCCACCCTAGGGCACCGTTTTACCGACAGGACACCCGACGGGCACCGTTTTACCGAAATGTCCTCGATGAGCACCGTTTTACCGACAGGCCACCCGACGGGCACCGTTTTACCGACATGCCCGACGGGCACCCTTTTATTGACATGCCACCCGACGAGCACCGTTTTAACGACACGCCACCCAACTGGCACCGTTTTACCGACATGCCACCCGACGGGCATCGTTTTACCGACAGGCCACCCGACGGGCACCGTTTTACCGACAGGCCACACGACGGGCACCGTTTTATCGACATGCCCGCAGGGCCCCATTTTACCGACAGGCCACCCGACGAGCACTGTTTTACCGACAGCCACCCGATGGGCACTATTTTACTTACATGCCACCCGATGGGCACCGTTTTTCCGAATGACCTCCCCAGGGCACCGTTTTACCGACAGGCCACCAGACGGGCACCATTTTACCGAAATGTCCCCGATGAGCACCGTTTTACCGACAGCCACCCGATGGGCATTGTTTTACTTACATGCCACAAGACGGGCACCGTTTTTCCGAATGACCTCCCCAGGGCACCGTTTTACAGACAGGCCACCCGACGGGCACCATTTTACCGAAATGTCCCCAATGAGCACCGTTTTACCGACACGCCACCCGACGGGCACCGTTTTACCGACATGCCCGACGGGCACTCTTTTATTGACATGCCATCCGACGAGCACCGTTTTAACGACATGCCACCCGACGGGCACCTTTTTCCGACAGTCCACCCGACGGGCACCGTTTTACCGACTAGCCACCCGACGGGCACCGTTTTACCGACAGGCCACCGGACGGGCCCCGTTTTACCGACAGGCCACCCGACCGGCACCGTTTTACCGACAGACCACCCGACGGGCACCATTTTACCGACATGCCCGACGGGCACCCTTTTATTGACATGCCACCCGTCGAGCACCGTTTAAACAACACGCCACCCAACGGACACCGTTTTACCGACATACCACCCGACGGGCGTCGTTTTACCGACAGGCCACCCGACGGGCACCGTTTTACCGACAGGCCACGCGACGGGCACCGTTTTACCGACATGCCCGCAGGGCCCCATTTTACCGACAGGCCACACGACGAGCACCGTTTTACCGACAGCTACCCGATGGGCACTATTTTACCGACTTGCCACCCGACGGGCACCGTTTTTCCGAATGACCACCCCAGGGCACCGTTTTACCGACAGGCCACCCGACGGGCATCGTTTTACCGACATGCCCGACGAGCACCCTTTTATTTACATGCCACCCGACGAGCACTGTTTTAACGACATGCCACCCGACGGGCACCTTTTTCCGACAGGCAACCCGACGGGCACCGTTTTACTGATAGCCACCCGATGCGCACTATTTTGCCGACATGCCACCCGACGGGCACCGTTTTTTCGAATGACCAGCCCAGGGCACCGTTTCACCAACAGGCCACCCGACGGGCACTGTTTTACCGAAATGTCCCCGACGAGCACCGTTTTACCGACAGGCTACCCGACGGGCACCGTTTTACCGACATGCCCGACGGGCACCCTTTTATTTACATGCCACCCGACGAGCACTGTTTCAACGACATGCCACCCGACGGGCACCTTTTTCCGACAGGCAACCCGACGGGCACCGTTTTACTGACAGCCACCCGATGCGCACTATTTTGCCGACATGCCACCCGACGGGCACCGTTTTTTCGAATGACCAGCCCAGGGCACCGTTTTACCAACAGGCCACCCGACGGGCACTGTTTTACCGAAATGTCCCCGACGAGCACCGTTTTACCGACAGGCTACCCGACGGGCACCGTTTTACCGACATGCCCGATGGGCACCCTTTTATTTACATGCCACCCGACGAGCACTGTTTCAACGACATGCCACCCGACGGGCACCTTTTTCCGACAGGCCACCCGACGGGCACCGTTTTACCGACTGGCCACCCGACGGGCTGTATTTTACCGACTGGCCACCCGATGGGCTGTTTTACCGACTGGCCACCCGACAGGCACCGTTTTACCGACAGACCACCCGACGGGCACCGTTTTACCGACAGGCCATCGACGAGCACCGTTTTAACGACATGCCACCCGACGGGCACCTTTTTTCCGACAGTCCACCCGACGGGCACCGTTTTACCGACCGGCCACCCGACGGGCTGTTTTACCGACTGGCCACCCGACGGGCACCGTTTTACCGACAGGCCACCCGACGGGCCCCGTTTTACCGACAGGCCACCCGAACGGCACCGTTTTACCGACAGACCACCCGATCGGCACCGTTTTACCGTCAGGCCATCGACGGGCATCGTTTTACCCACTGGCCACCCGACGGGCACCGTATTACCGACGGGCACCGTTTTATCGACGGGCACCCTACGGGCGCTGTTATGCCGACAGGCCACCCGATGGGCATCGTTTTACCTACATGCCCGACGGGCAACACTATTTTATCGACAGGCCACCCGATGAGCACCGTTTTATCGACACGCCACCCGACGGGCACCGTTTTACCGACAGGCCACTCGACGGGCGTCGTTTTAACGACAGGCCACCCGACGGTCACCGTTTTACCGACAGGCCACGCGACGGGCACTGTTTAACCTACAGGCCACCCGACGGGCACCGTTTTACTGAAATGCCCCCGACGGGCACCGTTTTACCGACAGGCCTCCCGACGGGCACCCTTTTATTGATAGGCCACCCGACGAGCACCGTTTTACCGTCATGCCACCCGACGGGCACCGTTTTCCGACAGGCCACCAGATGGGCACCGTTTTACCGACTGGCCACCCGACGGGCACCGTTTTTCCGAATGACCACCCCAGGGCACCATTTTACCGACAGGCCACCCGACGGGCACCGTTTTACCGAAATGTCCCCGACGAGCACCATTTTACCGACAGGCCACCCGACGGCACCGTCTTACCAACATGCCCGACGGGCACACTTTTATTGACATGCCACCCGACGAGCACCGTTTTGACGACACGCCACCCAACGGACACCGTTTTACCGACATGCCACCCGATGGGCGTCGTTTTACCGACAGGCCACCCGACGGGCACTGTTTTACCGACAGGCCACGCGACGGGCACCGTTTTACCGACATGCCCGCATGGCCCCATTTTACCGATAGGCCACACGACGAGCACCGTTTCACCGACAGCCACCCGATGGGCACTACTTTACCGACATGCCACCCGACGGGCACCGTTTTTCCGAATGACCACCCCAGGGCACCGTTTTACCGACACGCCACCAGATGGGCACCGTTTTACCAAAATGTCCCCGATGAGCAGCGTTTTACCGATAGGCCACCCGACAGGCACCGTTTTACCGACATGCCCGACGGGCACCCTTTTATTTACATGCCACCCGACGAGCACCGTTTTAACGACATGCCACCCGACGGGCACCTTTTTCCGACAGGCCACCCGACGGGCACCGTTTTACCGACAGCCACCCGATGGGCACTATTTTACCGACATGCCACCCGACGGGCACCATTTTTCCGAATGACCACCCCAGGGCACTGTTTTACCGACAGGCCACCCGACGGGCACCGTTTTACCGACATGCCCGACGGGTACCCTTTTATTTACATACCACCCGACGAGCACCGTTTTAACGACATGCCACCCGACGGGCACCTTTTTCCGATAGGCCACCCGATGGGCACCGTTTTACCGACTGGCCACCCGACGGGCTCTATTTTACCAACTGGCCACCCGACGGGCTTTTTTACCGACCGGCCTCCCGACGGGCACCGTATTACCGACGGGCACCGTTTTACCCACTGGCCACCCGACGGGCACCGTATTACCGACGGGCACCGTTTTACCGGCAGGCCACCCACGGGCACCGTTTTATCGATGGGAACCCTACGGGAACTGTTATGCCGGCAGGCCACCCGATGGGCATCGTTTTACCTACATGCCCGATGGGCAACACTGTTTTACCAACAAGCCACCCGATGAGCACCGTTTTAGCGACACGCCACCCGATGGGCACCGTTTTACCGACAGGCCACCCAACGGGTGTCGTTTTAACAAAAAGTCACCCGACGGTCACCGTTTTACCGACAGGCCACGCGACGGGCACTGTTTTACCGACAGGCCACCCGACGGGCACCGTTTAACTGAAATGCCCCCAACGGGCACCGTTTTACCGACAGGCCTCCCGACGGGCACCCTTTTATTGATAGGCCACCCGACGAGCCTCGTTTTACCGTCATGCCACCTGACGGGCACCGTTTTTCCGACAGGCCACCAGACGGGCACCGTTTTACCGACATACCACCCGACGGGCACCGTTTTACCGACATACCACCCGACGGGCACCGTTTTACCTAAATGACTCCTCAACGGGCACCGTTTTACCGATGGGCATCGTGTTACCAACAGGCCACCAGACGGGCATTGTTTTACCGACAGGCCCCCCGATGGGCACCATTTTACCGACAGCCCGCCCGACGGGCACCGTTTTACCGACTGGCCACCCGACGGGCAATGTTTTACCGACAGACCACCCGACGGGCATCGTTTTACCGAAATGCCCCCTCCACCGGGCACCGTTTTACCGACGAGCATCATTCTACCGACAGGCCACCGAACGGGCACCGTTTTACTGACAGGCCACCCGAAAGGCCAACCGACGGGCACCGTGTTACCGACAGGCCACCCGACACCGTTTTACCGACAGGCCACCCGACGGGCACAATTTTATCGAATTGCCCCCGACGGGCACCGTTTTTCCGATAGGCCACACGACGGGCACAATTTTACTACAGGCCACCCGACTGGCACCGTTTTTCCGACAGGCCACCCGACGGGCATACTTTTTTCAACAGGCGACCCGATGGGGACCGTTTTAACGACTGGCCACCCGACGTGCATTGTTTTACCGACATACCAAATTACGGGCACCGTTTTAACGAAATGCGACCCACCGAGCACCGTTTTACCGACAGGACACCTGATGGGCACCGTTTTACCGTCATGCCACCCGACGGGCACCGTTTTCCGACAGGCCACCAGATGGGCACCGTTTTATCGACTGGCCACCCGACGGGCACCGTTTTTCCGAATGACCACCCCAGGGCACCATTTTACTGACAGGCCACCCGACGGGCACCGTTTTACCGAAATGTCCCCGACGAGCACCATTTTACCGACAGGCCACCCGACGGGCACTGTTTTACCGACATGCCCGACGGGCACACTTTTATTGACATGGCACCCGACGAGCACCGTTTTAACGACATGCCACCCAACGGATACCGTTTTACCAACATGCCACCCGACGGGCATCGTTTTACCGACAGGCCACCCGACGGGCACTTTTTTACCGACAGGCCACGCGACGGGGACCGTTTTACCGACATGCCCGCAGGGCCCCATTTTACCGATAGGCCACACGACGAGCACCGTTTTACCGACAGCCACCCGATGGGCACTATTTTACCGACATGCCACCCGACGGGCACCGTTTTTCCGAATGACCACCCCAGGGGACCGTTTTACCGAAAGGCCACCCGACGGGCACCGTTTTACTGAAATGTCCTCGACGAGCAGCGTTTTACCGATAGGCCACCCGACGGGCACCGTTTTACTGACATGCCCGACGGGCACCCTTTTATTTACATGCCACCCGACGAGCACCGTTTTAACGACATGCCACCCGACGGGCACCTTTTTCTGACAGGCCACCCGACGGGCACCGTTTTACCGACAGCCACTCGATGGGCACTATTTTACCGACATGCCACCTGACGGGCACCATTTTTCCGAATGACCACCCCAGGGCACCGTTTTACCGACAGGCCACCCTACGGGCACTGTTTACCGAATTGTCCCCGACGGTCACCGTTTTACCGACAGGCCACCCGACGGGCACCGTTTTTCCGACATGCCCGACGGGCACCCTTTTATTTAAATGCCACCCGACGAGCACCGTTTTAACGACATGCCACCCGACGGGCACCTTTTTCCGACAGGCCACCCGACGGGCACCGTTTTACCGACTGGCCACCCGACGGGCTCTATTTTACCGACTGGCCACCCGACGGGACTTTTTTACCGACTGGCCACCCGACGGGCACCGTATTACCGACGGGCACGTTTTACCGATAGGCCACCCACGGGCACCATTTTATCGACGGGAACCCTACGGGAATTATTATGCCGACAGGCCACCCGATGAGGCATCGTTTTACCTACATGCCCGATGGGCAACACTATTTTACCAACAGGCCACCCGATGAGCACCGTTTTAGCGACACGCCACCCGATGGGCACCGTTTTACCGACAGGCCACCCAACGGGTGTCGTTTTAACGAAAAGCCACCTCGACGGTCACCGTATTACCGACAGGCCACGCGATGGGCACTGTTTTACCGACAGGCCACCCGACGGGCACCGTTTTACTGAAATGCCCCCGACGGGCACCGTTTTACCGACAGGCCTCCCGACGGGCACCCTTTTATTGATAGGCCACCCGACGAGCATCGTTTTACCGTCATGCCACCCGACGGGCACCGTTTTTCCGACAGGCCACCAGACGGGCACCGTTTTACCGACTGGCCACCCGACGGGCACCGCTTTACCGACATACCACCCGACGGGCACCGTTTTACCTGAATGCCTCCTCAACGGGCACCGTTTTACCGATGGGCATCGTGTTACCAACAGGCCACCAGACGGGCACTGTTTTACCGACGGGCCCCCCGACGGGTACCATTTTACCGACAGCCCGCCCACCGGGCACCATTTTACCGACTGGCCACCCGACGGGCAATGTTTTACCGACAGACCACCCGACGGGTATCGTTTTACCGAAATGCCCCCTCCACCGGGCACCGTTTTACCGACGAGCATCATTCTACCGACAGGCCACCGAACGGGCACCGTTTTACTGACAGGCCAACCGACGGGCACCGTGTTACCGACAGGCCACCCGACACCGTTTTACCTTCAGGCCACCCGACGGGCACAATTTTATCGAATTGCCCCCGACGGGCACCGTTTTTCCGAAAGGCCACACGACGGGCACAATTTTACTGACCGGCCACCCGACTGGCACCGTTTTTCCGACAGGCCACCCGACGGGCATACTTTTTTCAACAGGCGACCCGATGGGCACCGTTTTAACGACTGGCGACTCGACGTGCATTGTTTTTTCGACATACCAACTGACGGGCACCGTTTTACCGAAATACTACCCACCGAGCACCGTTTTACCGACAGGACACATGATGGGCACCGTTTTACCGACAGGCCACCGGACGGGCACCATATTACAGACAAGCTATCGACGGGCACCGTTTCACCGAGAGGCCACCCGACGGGCACCGTTTTACCGATAGGCCGCCTGACGGGCCCCGTTTTACCGACAGGCCACCCGACGGGCACCGTTTTACCGACGGGCACCCTACGGGCACTCTTTTGCCGACAGGACACCCGATGCGCACCGTTTTACCGACCTGCCCGACGGGCACTATTTTACCGACAGGGCACCCGACGAGCACCGTTTTATCGACACGCCACCCGACGGGCACTGTTCTACCGACAGGCCACTCGGCGGGCGTCCTTTTACCGACAGGCCACCAGACGGGCACTGTTTTACCGACGGGCCACGCGACGGGCACCGTTTTACCGACATGCCCGTCGGGCCCCATTTTACTGACAGGTCACCCGACGAGCACCATTTTACCGACTGCCACCCGATGGGCACTATTTTACCGACATGCCTCCCGAGGGGCATCGGTTTTCCGACAGACCACCCCAGGGGCATCGTTTTACCGACAGGCCACCCGACGGGCACCGTTTTACCGAAATGCCCCCGACGGGCAACATTTTACCGACAGGCCACCCGACGGGCACCGTTTTACCGACATGCCTGACGGGCACCCTTTTATTGACAGGCCACCCGACGAGCACTGTTTTACCGACATGCCACCTGACGGGCAACTTTTTTCCAACAGGCCACCCGACGGGCACCGTTATACCGACATACCCCTTGACGGGCACCGCTTTACCGAAAAGTCCCGATACCGGGCACCGTTTTACCGACGGGCATTGTGTGACCAACAGGCCACCCGATGGGCACTGTTTTATTGACATGCCACCCGCCAAGCACCGTTTAAACAACACGCCACCCAACGGACACCGTTTTACCGACATACCACCCGACGGGCGTCGTTTTACCGACAGGCCACCCGACGGGCACCGTTTTACCGACAGGCCACGCGACGGGCACCGTTTTACCGACATGCCCGCAGGGCCCCATTTTACCGACATGCCACACGACGAGCACCGTTTTACCGACAGCCACCCGATGGGCACTATTTTACCGACTTGCTACCCGACGGGCATCGTTTTTCCGAATAACCACCCCAGGGCACCATTTTACTGACAGGCCACCCGACAGGCATCGTTTTACCGACATGCCCGACGGGCACCCTATAATTTACATGCCACCCGACGAGCACCGTTCTAACGACATGCCACCCGACGGGCACCTTTTTCCGACTGGCCACCCGACGGGCACCGTTTTACTGATAGCCACCCGATGGGCACTATTTTGCCGGCATGCCTCCCGACGGCCACCATTTTTTCGAATGACCGCCCCAGGGCACCGTTTTACCGACAGGACACCTGACAGGCACCGTTTTACCGAAATGTCCCCGACGAGCACCATTTTATCGACAGGCTACCCGACGGGCACCGTTTTACCGACATGCCCGACGGGCACCCTTTTATTTACATGCCACCCGACGAGCACTGTTTCAACGACAGGCCACCCGACGGGCACCTTTTTCCGACAGGCCACCCGACGGGCACCGTTTTACCGACTGGCCACCCGACGGCCTGTATTTTACCGACTGGCCACCCGTTGTTTTACCGACTGGCCACCCGACAGGCACCGTTTTACCGACAGACCACCCGACGGGCACCGTTTTACCGACAGGCCATCGACGAGCACCGTTTTAACGACATGCCACCCGACGGGCACCTTTTTCCGACAGTCCACCCGACGGGCACCATTTTACCGACTGGCCACCCGACGGGCTGTTTTACCGACTGGCCACCCGACGGGCTGTTTTACCGACAGGCCACCCGACGGGCCCCGTTTTACCGACAGGCCACCCGACCGGCCCCGTTTTACCGACAGACCACCCGATCGACACCATTTTATCGACAGGCCATCGACGGGCATCGTTTTACCCACCGGCCACCCGACGGGTACCATATTACCGACGGGCACCGTTTTATCGACGGGCACCCTACAGGCACTGTTATGCCGACAGGCCACCCGATGGGCATCGTTTTACCTACATGCCCGACGGGCAGCACTATTTTACCGACAGGCCACCCGATGAGCATCGTTTTATTGACACGCCACCCGACGGGCACCGTTTTACCGACAGGCCACCCGACGGGCGTCGTTTTAACGACAGGCCACCCGATGGTCACCGTTTTACCGACAGGCCACGCGACGGGCACTGTTTTACCGACAGGCCACCCGACGGGCACCCGTTTTCTGACAGGCCAACAGATGGGCACCGTTTTACCGACTGGCCTCCCGACGGGCACCCTTTTATTGATAGGCCACGCGACGAGCACTGTTTTACCGTCATGCCACGCGACGGGCACCGTTTTCCGAAAGGCCACCAGATGGGCACCGTTTTACCGACTGGCCACCCGACGGGCACCGTTTTACCGACATGCCCGACGGGCACACTTTTATTGACATGCCACCCGACAAGCACCGTTTTAACGCACGCCACCCAACGGACACTGTTTTACCGACATGCCACCTGATGGGCGTCGTTTTACCGACAGGCCACCCGACGGGCACCGTTTTACCGACAGGCCACCCGACGGGCACCGTTTTACCGAAATGTCCCCGACGAGCACCGTTTTACCGACAGGCTACCCGACGGGCAGCGTTTTACCGACATGCCCGACGGGCACCCTTTTATTTACATGCCACCCGACGAGCACTGTTTCAACGACATGCCGCCCGACGGGCACCTTTTTCCGACAGGCCACCCGACGGGCACCGTTTTACCGACTCGCCACCCGACGGGCTGTATTTTACCGACTGGCCACCCTCTGTTTTACCGACTGGCCACCCGACAGGCACCGTTTTACCGACAGACCACCCGACGGGCACCGTTTTACCGACAGGCCATCGACGGGCACCCTTTTATTTACATGCCACCCGACGAGCACTGTTTCAACGACATGCCACCCGACGGGCACCTTTTTCCGACAGTCCACCCGACGGGCACCGTTTTACCGACTGGCCACCCGACGGGCTGTTTTACCGACTGGCCACCCGACGGGCTGTTTTACCGACAGGCCACCCGACCGGGCCCCGTTTTACCGACAGGCCACCCGACCGGCCCCGTTTTACCGACAGACCACCCGATCGACACCGATTTATCAACAGGCCATCGACGGGCATCGTTTTACCCACCGGCCACCCGACGGGTACCATATTACCGACGGGCACCGTTTTATCGATGGGCACCCTACAGGCACTGTTATGCCGACAGGCCACCCGATGGGCATCGTTTTACCTACATGCCCGACGGGCAGCACTATTTCACCGACAGGCCACCCGATGAGCACCGTTTTATCGACACGCCACCCGACGGGCACCGTTTTACCGACAGGCCACCCGACGGGCGTCGTTTTAACGACAGGCCACCCGATGGTCACCGTTTTACCGACAGGCCACGCGACGGGCACTGTTTTACCGACAGGCCACCCGACGGGCACCCGTTTTCTGACAGGCCACCTGATGGGCACCGTTTTACCGACAGGCCTCCCGACGGGCACCCTTTTATTGATAGGCCACGCGA
>JAOANR010000011.1:23644041-23708241 GCA_030278955.1 Hygrophila difformis
GGCCTGTCGGTAAAACGGTGCCCGTCGGGGTGCGTTTCGGTAAAACGGTGGCCTGTCGGTAAAATCGTGTCCGTCGGGTGGCGTGTCGGCATAACGATGCTCATCGGGTGGCCTATCGGTAAAATGGTGCCCGTTGGGCATGTCGGTAAAACGGTGCCCGTCGGGTGGCCTGTCGGTAAAACAGTGCCCTTCGGGTGCCTGTCAGTAAAACGGTGCCCGTCGGGTGGCCTGTCGGTAAAACGGTGCCTGTCGGGGGGAATTTCTGTAAAACGGTGCCCGTCGGGTGGCCTGTCGGTAAAACGGTGCCTGTCGGTAAAACGTTTCCCGTCGGGTGGCCAATCGGTAAACCTGTGCCCGTCGGGTGGCGTGTCGGTAAAACGGTGCCCGTCGGGTGGCCTATTGGGAAAGTGGTGCCTGCCGGTAAAACAGTGCCCGTCGGGTGGCCTGTCGGTAAAACGGTGCCCGGTGGGTATGTCGGTAAAACGTTGCCCGTCGGGGGGCCTGCCGGTGAAACGGTCCCCGTCGGGTGGCCTGTCGGTAAAACGATGAGCGTCGAATGGCCTGTAGGTGCCCGTCGGGTGGCCTATTGGTAAAACGGTGCCCGTCGGGTGGCCAGTTGGTAAAACGGTGCCCGTCGGGGCGATTTTCATATAACGGTGCCCGTCGGTGGCCTTTCGGTAAAATCGTGACCGTCGGGAGGCCTGTCGGTAAAACGGTGCCCGTCGGGGGGGCATTTCGGTCGGTGCTCGTCGGGTGGCATGTCGGTAAAACTGTGCCCGTCGGGTGGCCTGTCGGTGAAACGGTGCCCGTCGGGTGGCCTGTCGGAAAAACGGTGCCCATCTGGTGGCATGTCGGTAAAACAGTGCCCATCGGGTGGCGTGTCTATTAAACGGGGCTCGTCAGGTGGCCTATCGTTAAATGGTGCCCGTCGGGCATGTCGGTAAAACGGTGCCCGTTGGGTGGCCTGTCGGTCAAACGGTGCCCGTCGGGTGGCCTGTCGCTTGAACGGTGCCCGTCGGTTGAACCGTGCTCTTCGGGTGGCCTGCCGGTAAATCAATGCCTGTCGGGGGGCATTTCAGTATAACGGTGCTCGTCGGGTGTCCTGTCGGTAAAATGGTGCCCGTCGGGAATGTCGGAAAAATGGTTCCCGCCGGGTGGCCTTTCGGTAAAACGGTGCCTGTCGGGTGGCCTGTCGGTAATACGGTGCCCGTCAGGTGGCCTATCGGTAAAATGGTGCCTGTCGGGTGGCCTGTCGGAAAACCGATGCCTGTCGGGTGGCATGTCGGTAAAACTGTGCCCATCGCGTGGCTTATCGGTAAAATGGTGCCCGTCGGGCATGTAGGTAAAACGGCGCCCGTCGGGTGGTATGTCGATAAAACGGTGCCCGTCGGGTGTCCTGTCGGTATAATGGTGCCAGTCGGGGGGAATTTCGGTAATACGGTGCCCGTCGGGTGGCCTGTCGGTAAAACGGTGCGTGTCGGTAAACCGGTGCCCGTGGGGTGGCCTGTCGGTAAAACGGCGCCTGTCAGTAAAACGGTGCCTGTCGGGTGGCCTGTCGGAAAGCGGTGCCCGTCGGGTGGCCCGTTGGAAAAAAGTGTCCGTGGGGTGGCCTGTCGGTAAAACGGTGCCCGTCGGGTGGCCTGTCGGTAAAACGGTGCTCGTCGGGTGGCTGTCGGTAAAACAGTGCCCGTCGGGTGGCCTGTCGGTAAAATGGTGCCCGTCGGGTGCCCTGTCGGAAAAACGATGCCTGTCGGGTGGCATGTCGGTAAAACTGTGCCCATCGGGTGGCCTATCGATAAAATGGTGCCCGTCGGGTGGTATGTCGGTAAAATGGTGCCCGTCGGGTGGCCTGTCGGTATAATGGTGCCCGTCGGGGGGAATTTCGGTAATACGGTGCCCGTCGGGTGGCCTGTCGGTAAAACGGCGCCCGGCGGGGGGCGTTTCGGTAAAACGGTGGTCTGTCGGTAAAACCGTGTCCGTCGGGTGAACTGTCGGTAAAATGGTGCCCATCGGGCATGTCGGTAAACAGTACACGTCGGATGGCCTGTCGGTAAAACGGTGCCCGTCGGGTGGCTCTTCGGTAAAACGGTGCCCGTCGGGTGGCATGTCGGAAAAACGGTGCCCTTCGGGTGGCATGTCGGTAAAACGGTGCTCGTCGGGTGGCTTGTCGGTAATACGGTGCCCGTCGGGTGGCCTGTCGGTAAACCGGTGCCCGTCTGGTGGCTTGTCGGTAAAACGGCGCCTGTCGGGTGGCTCTTCGGTAAAACGGTGCCCGTCGGGTGGCATGTCGGAAAAACGGTGCCCTTCGGGTGGCATGTCGGTAAAACGGTGCTCGTCGGGTGGCTTGTCGGTAATACGGTGCCCGTCGGGTGGCCTGTCGGTAAACCGGTGCCCGTCTGGTGGCTTGTCGGTAAAACGGCGCCTGTCGGGTGGCTTGTCGGTAAACCGGTGCCCGTCGGGTGGCATGTCGGTAAACCGGTGCCCGTCGGGTGGCTTGTCGGTAAACCGGTGCCCGTCGGGTGGCCTGTCGGTAAAACGGCGCCTGTCGGTAAAACGGTGCCTGTCGGGTGGCCTGTCGGAAAGCGGTGCCCGTCAGGTGGCCTGTTGGAAAAAAGTGTCCGTGGGGTGGCCTGTCGGTAAAACTGTGCCCGTCGGGTGGCATGTCGGTAAAACGGTGCCAGTCGGGTGGCCTTTCAGTAAAACGGTGCCTGTCTGGTGGCCTGTCGGTAAAACGGTGCCCGTCGGGGGGAATTTTGGTGAAACGGTGCCCGTCGGAAGGCCTGTCGGTAAAACGGTGCCCGTGGGGGTGCGTTTCGGTAAAACGGTGGCCTGTCGGTAAAATCGTTCCCGCCGGGTGGCGTGTCGGTATAAATGTGCTCATCGGGTGGCCTATCGGTAAAATGGTGCCCGTTGGGCATGTCGGTAAAACGGTGCCCGTCGGATGGCCTGTCGGCAAAACAGTACCCTTCGGGTGCCTGTCAGTAAAACGGTGCCCGTCGGTTGGCCTGTCGGTAAAACGGTGCCCGTCAGGGGGAATTTCTGTAAAACGGTGCACGTCAGGTGGCCTGTCGGTAAAATGGTGCCTGTCGGTAAAACGTTTCCCGTCGGGTGGCCAATCGGTAAACCTGTGCCCGTCGGGTGGCGTGTCGGTAAAACGGTGCCCGTCGGGTGGCCTATTGGGAAAACGGTGCCTGCCGGTAAAACAGTGCCTTTCGGGTGGCCTGTCGGTAAAACGGTGCCCGGTGGACATGTCGGTAAAACGTTGCCCGTCGGGGGGCCTGCCGGTGAAACGGTGCCCGTCGGGTAGCCTGTCGGTAAAACGATGAGCGTCGAATGGCCTGTCGGTAAAACAGTGCCCGTCGGGTGGCCTACCGGTAAAACGGTGCCCGTCGGGAGGCCAGTTGGTAAAACGGTGCCCGTCGGGGCGATTTTCCATATAACGGTGCCCGTCGGTGGCCTTTCGGTAAAATCGTGGCCGTCGGGAGGCCTGTCGGTAAAACGGTGCCCGTCGGAGGGGCATTTCGGTCAGTGCTCGTCGGGTGGCATGTCGGTAAAACTGTGCCCGTCGGGTGGCTTGTCGGTGAAACGGTGCCCGTCGGGTGGCCTGTCGGAAAAACGGTGCCCATCGGGTGGCATGTCGGTAAAACAGTGCCCATCGGGTGGCCTGTCGGTAAAACGGTGCCCGTCGGGTGGCCTGTCGGTAAAACGGCGCCTGTCGGCAAAACGGTGCCTGTCAGGTGGCCTGTCGGAAAGCGGTGCCCGTCGAGTGGCCTGTTGGAAAAAAGTGTCCGTGGGGTGGCCTGTCGGTAAAACGGTGGCCGTCGGGTGGCCTGTCAATAAAACGGTGCTCGTCGGGTGGCGTGTCAGTAAAACAGTTCCCGTCGGGCATGTCGGTAAACCGGTGCCCGTCGGGTGGCATGTTGTAAAACGGTGCCCGTCGGGCGGCCTTTCGGTAAAACGGTGCCCGTCGGGCGGCCTATCGGTAAAACGGTGCACTTCGGGTGGCCTGTCGGTAAAACGGTGCCCGTCGGGTGGCCTGTCGGTAAAACGGTGCCTATCGGTAAAACGGTGCCCATCGGGTGGCCTGTCGGTAAAACGGTGCCTGTCAGTAAAACGGTACCCGTCGGGAGGCCAGTCGGTAAAACGGTGTCCGTCTGCTGGCCAGTCGGTAAAACAACGCCTTTCGGTAAAACGGTGCTCGTCGAGTGGCCTGTCGCTAAAACGGTGCCCGTCGGGAGGCCTGTCGGTAAAACCGTGACCGTCGGGTGGCCTCTCGGTAAAACAATGCCCTTCGGGAGGTATTTCAGTAAAACGGTGCTCGTCGGGTTTCATGTCGGTAAAATGGTGCCCGTCGGGCATGTCGGTAAAACGGTGACTGTCGGGTGGCCTTTCGGTAAAACGGTGCTCGTCGGGTGGCCTTTAGGTAAAACGGTGCCCGTAGGGTGGCCTATCGGTAATACGGTGGCCGTCGGGTGGCCTGTCGGTAAAATGGTGCCCATCGGGTGGCCTGTCGGAAAAACGGTGCCTGTCGGGTGGCATGTCGGTAAGCTGTGCCCATCGGGTGGCGTGTCTATAAAATGGTGCTCGTCGGGTGGCCTATCGGTAAAATGGGGCCCGTCGGGCATGTCGGTAAAACGGTGCCCGTCGGGTGGTATGTCGGTAAAACGGTGCCCGTCGTGTGGCCTGTCGGTAAAACGGTGCCCGTCGGGTGGCCTGTCGCTAAATCGGTGCCCGTCGGTTGAACCATGCTCGTCGGGTGGCCTGTCGGTAAAACAGTGCCTGTCGGGGGGCATTTTAGTGAAACGGTGCTCGTCGGGTGTCCTATCGGTAAAATGATGCCCGTCGAGCATGTCGGAAAACGGTGGCCTGTCGGGTGGCCTTTCGGTAAAACGGTGCCCGCCGGTGGCCTGTCGGTAATACGGTGTCCGTCGGGTGGCCTGTCGGTAAAATGGTGCCCGTCGGGTGCCCTGTCGGAATATCGATGCCTGTCGGGTGGCATGTCGGTAAAACTGTGCCCATCGGATGGCCTATCGGTAAAATCGTGCCCGTCGGGTGGTATGTCGGTAAAACGGTGCCCGTCGGGTGGCCTGTCGGTATAATGGTGCCCGGCGGGGGGCGTTTTAGTAAAACGGTGGTCCGTCGGTAAAACCGTGTCCATCGGGTGGGTAGTCGGTAAAACGGTGCCGGTCGGGGGACATTTCGGTAAAACGGTGCCAGTCGGGTGAACTGTTGGTAAAATGGTGCCCATCGGGCATGTCGGTAAACGGTGCCCGTTGGGTGGCCTGTCGGTAAAATGGTGCCCGTCGGGTGCCCTGTCGGAAAAACGATGCCTGTCGGGTGGCATGTCGGTAAAACTGTGCCCATCGGATGGCCTATCGGTAAAATGGTGCCCGTCGGGTGGTATGTCGGTAATACGGTGCCCGTCGGTAAAACGGCGCCCGGCGGGGGGCGTTTCGGTAAAACGGTGGTCTGTCGGTAAAACCGAGTCCGTCGGGTGGGTTGTCGGTAAAACTGTGCCGGTCGGGGGACATTTCGGTAAAACGGTGCCAGTCGGGTGAACTGTCGGTAAAATGGTGCCCATCGGGCATGTCGGTAAACGGTACCCGTCGGATGGCCTGTCGGTAAAACGGTGCCCGTCGGGTGGCCTTTCGGTAAAACGGTGCCCGTCGGGTGGCATGTCGGAAAAACGGTGCCCGTCGGGTGGCATGTCGGTAAAACGGTGCTCGTCGGGTGGCTTGTTGGTAATACGGTGCCCGTCGGGTGGCCTGTCGATAAAACGGTGCATGTCGGTAAACAGGTGCCCGTCGGGTGGCCTGTCGGTAAAACGGCGCATGTCGGTAAAACGGTGCCTGTCGGGTGGCCTGTCGGAAAGCGGTGCCCGTCGGGTGGCCTGTTGGAAAAAAGTGTCCGTGGGGTGGCCTGTCGGTAAAACGGTGCTTGTCTGGTGGCGTGTCGGTAAAACAGTGCCCGTCGGGCGTGTCGGTAAACCGGTGCCCGTCGGGTGGCCTGTTGGTAAAACGGTGCCCGTCGGGCGGCCTTTCGGTAAAACGGTGCCCGTCGGGCGGCCTGTCGGTAAAACGGTGCACTTTGGGTGGCCTGTCGGTAAAACGGTGCCCGTCGGGTGGCCTGTCGGTAAAACGGTGCCTATCGGTAAAACGGTGCCCGTCGGGTGGCCTGTCGGTAAAACGGTGCCTGTTAGTAAAACGGTACCCGTCGGAAGGCCAGTCGGTAAAACAGTGTCCGTCTGGTGGCCTGTCGGTAAAACGGTGCCTGTTAGTAAAACGGTACCCGTCGGAAGGCCAGTCGGTAAAACAGTGTCCGTCTGGTGGCCTGTCGGTAAAACGGTGCTCGTCGGGTGGCCTGTCGGTAAAACGGTGCCCGTCGGGAGGCCTGTCGGTAAAACGGTGCCTGTCGGTAAAACGGTGCCCGTCGGGTGGCCTGTCGGTAGAACAGTGCCCTTCGGGAGGTATTTCAGTAGAACGGTGCTCGTCGGGTGTCCTGTCGGTAAAATGGTGCCCGTCGGGCATGTCGGTAAAACGGTGACTGTCGGGTGGCCTTTCGGTAAAACGGTGCTCGTCGGGTGGCCTTTAGGTAAAACGATGCCCGTCGGGTGGCATGTCGGAAAAACGGTGCCAGTTGGGTGGCATGTCGGTAAAACGATGCTCGTCGGGTGGCCTTTCGGTAAAACGGTGCCCTTTGGGTGGCATGTCCGAAAAACGGTGCTCGTCGGGTGGCATGTCGGTAAAACGGTGCTCGTCGGGTGGCATGTCGGTAAAACGGTGCTCGTCGGGTGGCTTGTCGGTAATACGGTGCCCTCGGGTGGCCTGGCGGTAAAACGGTGCATGTCGGTAAACCGGTGCTCGTCGGGTGTCCTGTCGGGCGCCTGTCGGGTGGCCTGTCGGAAAGCGGTGCCCGTCGGGTGGCCTGTTGGAAAAAAGTGTCCGTGGGGTGGCCTGTCGGTAAAACGGTGCCCGTCGGGTGGCCTGTTGGAAAAAAGTGTCCGTGGGGGTGGCCTGTCTGTAAAACGGTGCCCGTCGGGTGGCCTGTCGGTAAAACGGTGTCCGTCGGGTGGCCTGTCCGTAAAACGGTACCCGTCGGGAGGCCAGTCGGTAAAACGGTGCCTTTCGGTAAAACGGTGCTCGTCGGGTGGCTTGTCGGTAAAACGGTGCCCGTCGGGAGGCCTGTCGGTAAAACGGTGCCCGTCGGTAAAATCGTGCCCGTCGGGTGGCCTGTCGGTAAAACAGTGCCATTCGGGAGGTATTTCAGTAAAACGGTGCTCGTCGGGTGTCCTGTCGGTAAAATGGTTCCCGTCGGGCATGTCGGTAAAACGGTGACTGTCGGGTGGCCTTTCGGTAAAACGGTGCTCGTCGGGTGGCCTTTAGGTAAAGCGGTGCCCGTCGGTTGGCCTGTCGGAAAAACGGTGCCTGTCGGGTGGCATGTCGGTAAACTGTACCCATCGGGTGGCGTGTCTATAAAATGGTGCTCGTCGGGTGGCTTATCGGTAAAATGGGGCCCGTCGAGCATGTCGGTAAAACGGTGCCCGTCGGGTGGTATTTCGGTAAAACGGTGCCAGTCGGGTGGCCTTTCAGTAAAACGGTGCCTGTCTGGTGGCCTGTCTGTAGAACGGTGCCCGTCGGGGGGAATTTCGGTGAAACGGTGCCCGTCGGAAGGCCTGTTGGTAAAACGGTGCCCGTCGGGGTGCGTTTCGGTAAAACGGTGGCCTGTCGGTAAAATCGTGCCCGTCGGGTGGCGTGTTGGTATAACGGTGCTCATCGGGTGGCCTATCGGTAAAATGGTGCCCGTTGGGTGGCCTGTCGGTAAAACAGTGCCCTTCGGGTGCCTGTCAGTAAAACGGTGCCCGTCGGGTGGTCTGTCGGTAAAACGGTGCCCGTCGGGGGGAATTTCTATAAAATGGTGCCCGTCGGGTGGCCTGTCGGTAAAACGGTGCCCGTCGGGTGGCCAGTTGGTAAAAACGGTGCCCGTCGGGGCGATTTTCGATATAACGGTGCCTGTCGGGTGGCCTATTGGTAAAATCGTGACCGTCGGGAGGCTTGTCGGTAAAAAGGTGCCCGTCGGGGGGGGGGGGGGGTATTTCGGTCGGTGCTCGTCGGGTGGCATGTCGGTAAAACTGTGCCCGTCGGGTGGCCTGTCGGTGAAACGGTGCCCGTCGGGTGGCCTGTCGGAAAAACGGTGCCCGCTGGGTGGCATGTCGGTAAAACTGTGCCCATCGGGTGGCGTGTCTATTAAACGTTGCACGTCAGGTGGCCTATCGTTAAATGGTGCCCGTCGGGCATGTCGGTAAAACGGTGCCCGTCGGGTGGTATGTCGGTAAAACGGTGCCCGTCGTGTGGCCTGTCGGTAAAACGGTGCCCGTCGGGTGGCCTGTCGCTAAATCGGGGCCCGTCGGTTGAACCGTGCTCGTCGGGTGGCCTGTCGGTAAAACAGTGCCTGTCGAGGGGCATTTCAGTGAAACGGTGCTCGTCGGGTGTCCTATCGGTAAAATGGTGCCCGTCGAGCATGTCGGAAAAACGGCTCCCGTCGGGTGGCCTTTCGGTAAAACGGTGCCCGTCGGGTGGTCTGTCGGTAATATGGTGCCCGTCGGGTGGCCTGTCGGTAAAATGGTGCCCGTCGGGTGCCCTGTCGGAAAACCGATGTCTGTCGGGTGGCATGTCGGTAAAACTGTGCCCATCGGGTGTCCTATCGGTAAAATGGTGCCCGTCGGGTGGTATGTCGGTAAAACGGTGCCCGTCAGATGGCCTGTCGGTATAATGGTGCCCGTCGGGGGGAATTTCGGTAATACGGTGCCCGCCGGGTGGCCTGTCGGTAAAACGGCGCCCGGCGGGGGGCGTTTCGGTAAAACGGTGGTCTGTCGGTAAAACCGTGTCCGTCGGGTGGGTTTTCGGTAACACGGTGCCGGTCGGGGGACATTTCGGTAAAACGGTGCCCGTCGGGTGAACTGTCGGTAAAATGGTGCCCATCGGGCATGTCGGTAAACGGTACCCGTCGGATGGCTTGTCGGTAAAACGGTGCCCGTCGGGTGGCCTTTCGGTAAAACGGTGCCCGTCGGGTGGCATGTCGGAAAAACGGTGCCTGTCGGGTGGCATGGCGGTAAAACGGTGCTCGTCCGGTGGCTTGTCGGTAATACAGTGCCCGGCGGGTGGCCTGTCGGTAAAACGGCGCATGTTGGTAAACCGGTGCCCGTCGGGTGGCCTGTCGGGTGGCCTGTCGGAAAGCGGTGCCCGTCGGGTGGCCTGTTGGAAAAAAGTGTCCGTGGGGTGGCCTGTCGGTAAAACGGTGCCCATCGGGTGGCCTGTCGGTAAAACGGAGCTCGTCGGGGGGCCTGTTGGTAAAATGGTGCCCGTCGGGTGGCCTGTCGGTAAAACGGGTGCCCGTCGGGTGGCCTGTCGCTAAAACGGTGCCCGTCGGTTGAATCGTGCTCGTCGGGTGGCCTGTCGGTAAAATAGTGCCTGTCGGGGGGCATTTCAATGAAATGGTGCTCGTCGGGTGTCCTATCGGTAAAATGGTGCCCGTCGAGCATGTCGGAAAAACGGTTCCCGTCGGGTGGCCTTTCGCTAAAACGGTGCCCGTCGGGTGGCCTGTCGGTAATACGGTGCCCGTCGGGTGGTCTGTCGGTAAAATGGTGCCCGTTGGGTGCCCTGTCGGAAAAACGATGCCTGTCGGGTGGCATGTCGGTAAAACTGTGCCCATCGGGTGGCCTATCGATAAAATGGTGCCCGTTGGGTGGTATGTCGGTAAAACGGTGCCCGTCGGGTGGCCTGTCGGAAAAACGGTGCCCGTTGGGTGGCATGTCGGTAAAACTGTGCCCATCGGGTGCGTGTCTATTAAATGTTGCTCGTCAGGTGGCCTATCGTTAAATGGTGCCCGTCGGGCATGTCGGTAAAACGGTGCCCGTCGGGTGGTATGTCGGTAAAACGGTGCCCGTCGTGTGGCCTGTCGGTAAAACGGTGCCCGTCGGGTGGCCTGTCGCTAAATCGGTGCCCGTCGGTTGAACCGTGCTCGTCGGGTGGCCTGTCGGTAAAACAGTGCCTGTCGAGGGGCATTTCAGTGAAACGGTGCTCGTCGGGTGTCCTATCGGTAAAATGGTGCCCGTCGAGCATGTCGGAAAAACGGTTCCCGTCGGGTGGCCTTTCGGTAAAACGGTGCCCGTCGGGTGGTCTGTCGGTAATATGGTGCCCGTCGGGTGGCCTGTCGGTAAAATGGTGCCCGTCGGGTGCCCTGTCAGAAAACCGATGCCTGTCGGGTGGCATGTCGGTAAAACTGTGCCCATCGGGTGGCCTATCGGTAAATGGTGCCCGTCGGGTGGTATGTCGGTAAAACGGTGCCCGTCGGATGGGCTGTCGGTATAATGGTGCCCGTCGGGGGGGAATTTCGGTAACACGGTGCCCGTCGGGTGGCCTGTCGGTAAAACGGCGCCCGGCGGGGGGCGTTTCGTTAAAACGGTGGTCTGTCGGTAAAACCGTGTCCGTCGGGTGGGTTTTCGGTAAAACGGTGGCCCGTCGGGTGAACTGTCGGTAAAATGGTGCCCATCGGGCATGTCGGTAAATGGTACCCGTCGGATGGTTTGTCGGTAAAACGGTGCCCGCCGGGTGGCCTTTCGGTAAAACGGTGGCCGTCGGGTGGCATGTCGGAAAAACGGTGCCCGTCGGGTGGCATGGCGGTAAAACGGTGCTCGTCCGGTGGCTTGTCGGTAATATGGTGCCCGGCGGGTGGCCTGTCGGTAAAACGGCGCATGTCGGTAAACCGGTGCCCGTCGGGTGGCCTGTCGGGTGGCCTGTCGGAAAGCGGTGCCCGTCGGGTGGCCTGCTGGAAAAAAGTGTCCGTGGGGTGGCCTGTCGGTAAAACGGTGCCCATCGGGTGGCCTGTCGGTAAAACGGTGCTCGTCTGGGGGCCTGTTGGTAAAACGGTGCCCGTCGGGTGGCCTTTCGGTAAAACGGTCCCGTCGGGTGGCCTGTCGCTAAAAGGGTGCCCGTCGGTTGAACCGTGCTCGTCGGGTGGCCTGTCGGTAAAATAGTGCCTGTCGGGGGGCATTTCAGTGAAATGGTGCTCGTCGGGTGTCCTATCGGTAAAATGGTGCCCGTCGAGCATGTCGGAAAAACGGTTCCCGTCGGGTGGCCTTTCGCTAAAACGGTGCCCGTCGGGTGGCCTGTCGGTAATACGGTGCCCGTCGGGTGGTCTGTCGGTAAAATGGTGCCCGTCGGGTCCCATGTCGGAAAAACGATGCCTGTCGGGTGGCATGTCGGTTAAACTGTGCCCATCGGGAGGCCTATCGATAAAATGGTGCCCGTTGGGTGGTATGTCGGTAAAACGGTGCCCGTCAGGTGGCCTGTCGATATAATGGTGCCCGTCGGGGGAAATTTCGGTAATACTGTTCCCGTCGGGTGGCCTGTCGGTAAAACGGCGCCTGGCGGGGGGCGTTTCGGTAAAACGGTGGTCTGTCGGTAAAACCGTGTTAGTCGGGTGGATTGTCGGTAAAACGTTGCCGGTCGGGGGACATTTCGGTAAAACGGTGCCCATCGGGTGAACTGTCGGTAAAATGGTGCCCATCGGGCATGTTGGTAAACGGTACCCGTCGGATGGCCTGTCGGTAAAACGGTGCCCGTCGGGTGGCCTTTCGGTAAAACGGTGTCCGTCGGGTGGCATGTCGGTAAAACGGTGCTCGTCGGGTGGCTTGTCGGTAATACGGTGCCCGTCGGGTGGCCTGTCGGTAAAACGGTGCATGTCGGTAAACCGGTGCCCGTCGGGTGGCCTGTCGGTAAAACGGCGCCTGTCGGTAAAACGGTGCCTGTCGGGTGGCCTGTCGGAAAGCGGTGCCCGTCGGGTGGCCTGTTGGAAAAAAGTGTCTGTGGGGTGGCCTGTCGGTAAAACGGTGCCCGTCGGGTCGCCTGTCGGTCAAACGGTGCTCGTCGGGTGGCGTGTCGGTAAAACCGTGCCAGTCGGGCATGTCGGTAAATCGGTGCCCGTCGGGTGGCCTGTTGGTAAAACGGTGCCCGTCGGGCGGCCTTTCGGTAAAACGGTGACCGTCGGGTGGCCTGTCGGTAAAACGGTGCACTTCGGGTGGCCTATCGGTAAAACGTTGCCCGTCGGGTGGCCTGTCGGTAAAATAGTGCCTATCGGTAAAACGGTGCCCGTCGGGTGGCCTGTCGGTAAAACGGTGCCTGTCAGTAAAACGGTACCCGTCGGGAGGCCAATCGGTAAAACGGTGCCTGTCGGTAAAACGGTGTCCGTCTGGTGGCCTGTCGGTAAAACGGTGCCTTTTGGTAAAAGGGTGCTCGTCGGGTGGCCTGTCGGTAAAACGGTGCCCGTCGGGAGGCCTGTCGGTAAAACCGTGCCCGTCGGGTGGCCTGTCGGTAAAACAGTGCCCTTCGGGAGGTATTTCAGTAAAACGGTGCTCGTCGGGTGTCCTGTCGGTAAAATGGTGCCCGTCGGGCATGTCGGTAAAACGGTGACTGTCGGGTGGCCTTTCGGTAAAACGGTGCTCGTCGGTTGGCCTTTAGGTAAAACAGTGCTCGTCGGGTGGCATGTCGGTAAACTGTGCCTATCGGGTGGCGTGTCTATAAAATGGTGCTCGTCGGGTGGCTTATCGGTAAAATGGGGCCCGTCGGGCATGTCGGTAAAACGGTGCCCGTCGGGTTGTATTTCGGTAAAACGGTGCCAGTCGGGTGGCCTTTCAGTAAAACGGTGCCTGTCTGGTGGCCTGTCAGTAAAACGGTGCCCGTCGGGGGGAATTTCGATGAAACTGTGCCCGTCGGAAGGCCTGTCGGTAAAACGGTGCCCGTCGGGGTGCGTTTCGGTAAAACGGTGGCATGTCGGTAAAATCGTGCCCGTCGGGTGGCGTGTCGGTATAACGGTGCTCATCGGGTGGCCTATCGGTAAAATGGTGCCCGCTGGGCATGTCGGTAAAACAGTGACCGTCGGGTCGCCTGTCGGTAAAACAGTGCCCTTCGGGTGCCTGTCAGTAAAACGGTGCCCGTCGGGTGGTCTGTCGGTAAAACAGTGCCATTCGGGTGCCTGTCAGTAAAACGGTGCCCGTCGGGGGCTATTTCTTTAAAACGGTGCCCGTCGGGTGGCCTGTCGCTAAAACGGTGCCCGTCGGGTGGCCAGTTGGTAAAAACGGTACCCGTCGGGGCGATTTTCGATATAACGATGCCCGTCGGGTGGCCTGTCGGTAAAATCGTGACCGTCGGGAGGCTTGTCGGTAAAACGGTGCCCGTCGGGAGGGGCATTTCGGTCGGTGCTCATCGGATGGCATGTCGGTGAAACTGTGCCCGTCGGGTGGCCTGTCGGTGAAACGGTGCCCGTCGAGTGGCCTGTCAGGAAAACGGTGCCCGTCGGGTGGCATGTCGCTAAAACTGTGCCCATCGGGTGGCGTGTCTATTAAACGGTGCTCGTCAGGTGGCCTATCGTTAAATGTTGCCCGTCGGGCATGTCGGTAAAACGGTGCCCGTCGGGTTACCTGTCGGTAAAACGGTGCCTGTCAGGTGGCCTGTCGCTAAAACGGTGCCCGTCGGTTGAAACGTGCTCGTCGGGTGGCCTGTCGGTAAAATAGTGCCTGTCGGGGGGCATTTCAGTGAAATGGTGCTCGTCGGGTGATCTATCGGTAAAATGGTGCCCGTCGAGCATGTCGGAAAAACAGTTCTCGTCAGGTGGCCTTTCGCTAAAACGGTGCCCGTCGGGTGGCCTGTCGGTAATACGGTGCCCGTCAGGTGGTCTGTCGGTAAAATGGTGCCCGTCGGGTGCCCTGTCGGAAAAACGATGCCTGTCGGGTGGCATGTCGGTAAAACTGTGCCCATCGGGTGGCCTATCGATAAAATGGTGCCCGCTGGGTGGTATGTCGGTAAAACGGTGCCCGTCGGGTGGCCTGTCGGTATAATGGTGCCCGTCGGGGGAAATTTCGGTAATACGGTGCCCGTCGGGTGGCCTGTCGGTAAAACGGCGCCTGGCGGGGGGCGTTTCGGTAAAACGGTGGTCTGTCGATAAAACCGTGTCCGTCGGGTGGATTGTCGGTAAAACGGTGCCGGTCGGGGGACATTTCGGTAAAACGGTGCTCGTCGGGTGAACTGTCGGTAAAATGGTGCCCATCGGGCATGTTGGTAAACAGTACCCGTCGGATGGCCTGTCGGTAAAACGGTGCCCGTCGGGTGGCCTTTCGGTAAAACGGTGCCCGTCGGGTGGCATGTCGGTAAAACGGTGCTCGTCGGGTGGCTTGTTGTAATACGGTGCCCGTCGGGTGGCCTGTCGGTAAAACGGTGCATGTCGGTAAACCGGTGCCCGTCGGGTGGCCTGTCGGTAAAACGGTGCCTGTCGGGTGGCGTGTCGGAAAGCGGTGCCCGTCGGGTGGCCTGTTGGAAAAAAGTGTCCGTGGGGTGGCCTGTCGGTAAAACGGTGCCCGTCGGGTGGCCTGTCGGTAAAACGGTGCTCGTCGGGTGGCGTGTCGGTAAAACAGTGCCCGTCGGGCATTTTCGGTAAACCGGTGCCCGTCGGGCGGCCTGTCGGTAAAACGGTGCACTTCGGGTGGCCTGTCGGTAAAACGGTGCCCGTCGGGTGGCCTGTCGGTAAAACGGTGCCTATCGGTAAAACGGTGCCCGTCGGGTGGCCTGTCGGTAAAACGGTGCCTGTCAGTAAAACGGTACCCGTCGGGAGGCCAGTCGGTAAAACGGTGCCTTTCGGTAAAACGGTGTCCGTCAAACATGTTATCAGGAACAATCTACTATTAAGTTCCAACTGACCAGACCAACCTTTTGCAGTACTTGGTTAGTCGCCATCTATAGACTTTTCTTAATGTGATTGTGAATTCTTTCCGATAAATACTTCAATTTGCTGGAAGTGTTTACCTTTTCCAATTAGTAAAGCTTACACCTTTTCATAATATTTGTTCAGGTACCTTAATAAGGATGTCTATCATGACATGAGGTAAGGACATTAAAATATAAATAAATAAAAAAACAAATCTGCTTTTCCTAGAAATGCATGGCACAAGGGTTGTGTCCTCACCAAATTGTTATTTCCTCATTTTATAGTTGTCTATGTATACTCACTTTGAATTGATTTTTGATGCCAGATTCGGGATTTACATAAATGAACAGTATGGGCAGGTAAAGAAAGATGAGAGTGAGCCAAATACGTAAGAGATAATTCAAGGTGAGTAACGTATAGGTTAGGACCAGTAAGTCAATATAGGGACTAGAAATTAGGAAATTAGGGATTAGGAATTTAGGTACTCGGAATTACGAATATAGAAAATAGGGATACGGAAATTAAGGGCTGGAAGGATTTAGAAAAATAGGGATTAGGAATTTAGAATAGGATTTAGGAATTAAGAATATAGGGGTTAGGGATTAGGAGGAATTTAGGATTTAGGAATTTTGGGATTGGAAATTTAGGATTTAGCATAGGATTTCATGTGTTATGAATTAGGATATAGGATATATTTAGGAAAGGGATTTTATGAATTAGGGATTTTGATATAGGATATAGCTTTAGGATTAAGATAGGATTTTATGATTTAGGATTAGGATTTAGGAATTTACGGATTAGGGATTTAGAATAGGATTTAAGAATTAAGAATTTTAGAATTTAGGGATTTAAGAATTATGAATTATTAGGGATTAGTGTTTAGGAATTTAGGAGCTAGGATTTAGGATTTTAGGAAGTAGGATTAGGATTTCGGAATTTTGGGATTAGGATTTTATAATATGATTTAGGAATTAAAAATCTAGCGTTTAGTGATTAGGAATTTAGGGGTTTGAGATTAGGAGTTTAGGATTTTAGAAATTGGGATAAGGATTTAGAAATGTAGGGACTAAGGATTGGGGATTTAGGAATTTATGGAATTAGGAATTAAGAGTTTAGGATTTAGCAATTAATAATTTTTAGATTTATGAATTTAGTGATTAGGAAATTAGAGTTTAGTTTTTAAGATTTGGTATTGAGTATTTAGATATAGGATGGAAATTGATTGTAGTTGACACCCTTCACCCTTTGTTTTATTCTATTTCTTTAGGGATGGAATTTTTTTTTCTAATTACATACCTGCAAACATTGCGGATATTCTGCTTATTTGTCAAGCGCTTGTCTGGCACCTTCAACGAGTGTGTTGTGGTGGTAAAAGTAACTGTTTTCTTTGATCTTGTTAAATTTCTAATATTCAATATTGGGAAATATGCGAGGTTTTATATGTTATTTTATTTTAGTTTTTTAAAGAAAGGTTGTCTCATGAATTTTTAACTTTTTTTCTTTTTTGCTTCAGAGCAATCAATTATTGATTGATCTTCTTTATAGTGAAAGATCATCTACACAACAACATTTGTTGATCTTAAAAGCACCTTGAGGATCTTCCTCGGCAGTGAAGGCTAGGATCCATTAGTGTATGTTAATCCGGCAGTGAAAATGAAAAACAAAGAACGTAATTGTATTGATGCGTATTTCCTTTTCCCTCAGCCAGCAGAGGTCTTATGTCTGTTGTAGCATCACATACTCTCATATACATTTTTTCAGATGGTCTAGAGCCCAGGTTTGTATGAAACTCATGTTTCAATGAAAGTCAATTGTTCAATATTATTTTCCCATCCCTCTTGATTTATAGGTTGGATTCATCACCCGGTCCCTATCACTCCCCTTAATCCCTTTGTAATTTGTATGACATATATAGGCTCTCACCACCATTTTCTAGCATGTATAGTTTGTTCAGGAAAAAAAATAATCATTACTTTAGCAAGTTGTATGGTTCGAACCATTATTAATATAGACAAATTCCTTTGGAAGAGTTCTACTCGTTTTAGTCCACTCATACCTCAAGTTTACTCAAGAGATCTTTAAAAATCTTTTTGGTTGGTTAAAAATTCGGATTGTAGTAGTATGTTATTTACCGATGACTTCATTGCACCTTTATGCAAACAACGAAAGGCCTTTATTTTATTGTAACTGTTAGAAATGGACGGAAACAGCAATACAAAATAAACGTCGAGTCGAGTTTGGAACTCTTCCCGCAAGACGTTTATGCCCCGGTAGTGCTCCGGCAACGGCAGAACGTCCCCAAATGTAAAACGACGAACGTCTTCGACGTAGCAGCACCGCAAACGTCGACGACCGGCGAACAGAACAAAGAGATGAGGGAGTCGGGAGGAGAGGATGTATGCAGAAAAGCTGTGGAAGAGATGTGTCTAACCCCTAACCCTGATGCTGCCATCTATAGGCGTTGGAGAAGACGAAACCGCCGACGGTATTGATGGGGCAGTTTCAACTGAGAATTCAAATGGTTTTTCAACAACTGTTGAAATCAGAATGGGCTTCAAGGACTGGGCTTGGCGCATGGGCTCGACAAATAAACTTTGTCTAAAAAATTAGACAGGCCCAAACCCAAAGCCCAATTACCAAGATCCAAGTCCAAGGGCACGGGCACGGGCACGGGCGCGGGCGACGGCGACGGCGCGGGACGGGACGGGCGCCCGCGTGTGGGCTTCCCTCACACTTGACCAACCTGCATTAGTTTAATTGATTCTAACACGTAGAACAATATAAACTAATTCAACTCCCACTGCTTAAGCAATGTGGGACGCGCTACCTTTACCCACTCTTTAACAACCATTTAAACACAAGCGTTTCAACTAGCTGCATTCAATGACCCACTTCGACCACTTATTTCTCACTCACTCGACAACGGTTTTGAGAAAATAAATGCACTACGACAATCTACGCGAAATGTAGAATTCGTATATGCTATTTAATTAATCCAAATTAAATATCGTCATTACGCAAAAAGGATCTCAAAACCCCCTTTTTCCAACAATCCCCCCCATGAGTGGAAATAACAGCAGTAGTGAATGCAATGCAGATGCAAATGCCCCGACTCCTTCTTTAAAGAAAGGTTACTGCACGGGTTTAAGTAGTTTTTGGCTTTGAACTTAAACCATATCAATATTATCGAGTATACAGGCGGCGTAGTGACTTTACTCTTGAACTATCCCCCACATCGTATACTAGTCCAATAATAAAGAATCAGTAATTTTTCAGACTCTTTGTCCGTTCTCACGTTTGGTTCCATTCCAGGCCATGGAAACCCCCCTTTGGATTCATAAGTCTCTACTGAAGCGGCCACACTTCTACTTATATAGGTGATTCAAACATGTATCCTGTCATACTTATATGAACACACAGTTCCAGAATCATTAAGAGTCATTAAACTCAACCTCTACCACAGACAGGCATCAAACACTTCATCATTGCTTCTGAGGGAAAGGATGAAGATTATTCTTCAAAAGTGTTTTCACATTTGAAATCATACATCTTAGTTGTCCCTTTGAACCAAGTTTGTGGGATCTCCACGCATCATGGTTGGATTACCAATGTAATCATTCTTTAGGTGTGGGTTTTAACCCCATTCCCTCTCGCAACTTACAAAATTGATCTCTATTGACAGCTTTTGTTAACGGATCCGCTAGGTTATCTCCAGACTTCACATAAGTTAGAGAAATTACCCCACTAGAAATCAATTGCTTAATGGTATGATGTCGACGACGGATATTTCTCGACTTACCATTATACATCTCATTTTGTGCCCTGCCAATAGCTGCTTGACTATCACAGTGTATCATTAATGTTGGCACAGGTTTCTTCCAACATGGAATTTCCTCGAGGAAATTTCGAAGCCATTCGGCTTCTTCACTGGCTTTATCTAAAGCTATGAATTCAGATTCCATGGTGGATCGGGCTATACACGTTTGTTTTTGTGACTTCCAAGACACAACCCCTCCCGCAATCATGAATACATAACCACTTGTGGATAATGAATCACTTTTCTCTGATATCCAATCGGCATCAGAGTACCCTTCAAGAACAGGAGGATATCTCGTGTAATGTAACCCCAACTCTTGAGTATATCTCAGATATCTCAAGACTCTCATAATAGCCTTCCAATGCTCACGACTTGGATTGCTAGTATATCTACTCAATTTGTTAACCGAATATGCAAGATCCGGGCGAGTACAATTAGTCAAGTACATTAGACTACCAATGATTCATGCATACTCTTCTTGAGCAACAGCTTCACCTCTGTTTACTTAACACTTTCTCAATGTAATGAGACTGAGAAAGAACAATCCCTTCGGGATGCCTTATGATTTTTATCCCTAATATGACATCGGCTACACCCATGTCTTTCATGTCAAAATTCCTTTTTAACATGTTCTTGGTCTGATTAATCAGATTCAAGTCACTGCCCATGATCAACATGTCATCTACATACAAGCAAACTATAACAAATTTGTCTGTTATTCCCTTGTAGTAAACGCATTTATCACATTCATTATACTTGAACCCGTTTGACATCACATTATCAAACTTCAAGTGCCACTGCTTAGGCGCTTGTTTCAGACCATACAGAGATTTAACCAGTTTGCAGACTTTATGCTCTTGTCCTTGAACAACAAAGCCTGGTTGATTCATATAAATCTCTTCATCTCGATCACCATTTAAGAACGCAGTCTTAACATCCATTTGATGTATCTCAAGATTGTAAAGTGCAGCAATCGAGAGAAACACTCGAATGGAGGTGATTCTAGACACCGGAGAATAAGTATCAAAATAATTATCTCATTCCTTTTGTCTAAAGCCCTGAACTACAAGGCGAGCCTTGTATTTATCGATCGATCCATCGGCTTTATACTTTCTTTTAAGGACCCAACGGCATCCTAAGGGTTTACAACCTTTCGGTAGATCAGTAAGAACCCAAGTGCGATTCTGCATAATGGATTCTAACTCACTGTTTATGGCTTCTTGCCATAACGAAGCATCTGGTCGAGCCAGAGCTTCACTCACAGTTCTTGGCTCGTTATCTAACATAAAAGTGACGAAATCTGGACCAAAAGTTTTAGCCACTTTGGCCCTATGGCTACGAAGAAGTTCAACTGGTTCAGGAGAAATACTTCCCTTGTCAGTTAGCTTCGGCTGATAAGAACTCGTAGCTTCATCAAACGTTCTTTTATTTGAACATTCCACTTTATCCTTTTAAGGATACATGTCTTCAAAAAACACGGCGTTTCTTGATTCAATTATCGTTCCTTCACTTATACCAGATATTTCTGACTTATGTACCAGGAAACGATACGCGCTACTGTTGAGGGCATACCCTATAAAGATACAGTCAACTGTTTTGGGGCCGATTGTAACTTGTTTAGGAGGTGGCACCTCAACTTTAGCCAAGCACCCCCACACTTTGAGGTATTTGAAAGAAGGTTTTCTACCTTTCCATAACTCGTAAGGTGTTACTTCCTTACCTTTGTGAGGTATTTTATTTAAAATATAATTAGCTGTTAAAACAGCTTCCCCCCACAAGTTCTGGGGTAACCCTGAACTGATCAACAAGGCATTCATCATATCCTTTAGCGTACGGTTCTTACGTTCCGCAACACCATTGGACTGCGGTGAATATGGAGCTGTAGTTTGATTAATTATTCCGGATTCGGCACACAATTCAGCAAATGGAGCAACATATTTTCCTCCTCAATCACTCCGAATAACCTTAATTCGGCTATTCAATTGAGTTTCAACCTCAAGCTTGAAGTTTTTAAAAGTTTCAATAGCTTCATCTTTGCTTCTCAACAAATAAAGATAGCAATAACGAGTGCTATCATCAATAAAAGTAATAAAATACTTTTTACCACCCCGAGTTTGCAAAGATCTAAAATCACATACATCAGTATGAATTAAATCCAGGGGTTTAATATTTCTTTCAACACTTGGAAATGGAGGTTTTGTCATTTTCGCTTCAACACAAATTTCACATTTGTTTTTATCGTTGAATTCCATTTCCTTAAGTAAATTTAAATTTACCAATCTCTTTATAGCATTTTTATTTGCATGTCCAAGTCTACAATGCCATAAATTAAAACACTCAAGCAAGTAAGAAGAACCTTCAATTTTATTACCAGAAGCTTGCTCAACAACTTGGCGTTTAGCCATTACATTAAACTTAAAAAGACCATTGGTGAGATAGCCTCTACCAAGGAATTTTCCAAACTTAGTCATGGTAAACTTATCAGACTCAAAAACAAGTTTAAAACCACTACTAACTAGCAGCGAACCAGAAACCAAATTCTTCCGGATATCAGGGACATGCAGCACATCCTTCAGAGTCAAGTTTTCGCCACTAGTCAGCCTCAGTATCACATTCCCAACGCCAACCACATCAGATGATGCTTGGTTTCCCATGTGCAGCTTTCTGCCTTCAACAGTCCGGTATGAAGTAAAGAACTCCCTGTTGGCAGTCACATGACACGAAGCCCCGGTATCAACAAACCAACCTTTAGCATCATCAATATGCAGAACTGCTTCAGACACCACTGCACAAAGGTTGTCTTCCCAACCGTCAGGTTCAGCCTGTACCATATGAGAGGCAGGCTTAGCAGGCTTCTTATTCTTTGGCTTTGGGCACTGATTGGAAAAGTGTCCAACCTTGCCACAGTTGTAGCAATTCCCGGAGAACTTCTTCCTCTTTTGGCCATCGGCAACCGCTTTACCTTTGCCCGCAGCGGTCTGCTTGCGTTTACCAGTCGTTTCAGTCAAGTTCGCCTTAGCCTCCACGGAATGGCTCCTTGACACGGCCTTGCGGTTATCCTCCTCGATTCTGATCCGTGTAACAAGATCTTCAAGGGACATTTCCTTTTGCTTGTGCATCAAGTAGTTCTTGAAGTCTTTCCACGAAGGAGGCAACTTCTTGATCACAACCGCAGCGTTAAACGCATCGGGCAATTGCATTCCCTCAGCGTGAACGCCATGTATCAGTAATTGAAACTCTTGAACTTGTTCAACCACTGAACGCCCGTCAACCATCTGAAAACCCAGATATTTGGAAACGACATGCTTTTTGGTACCAGCATCCTCCGTTTTGTACTTCCGTTCCAACTGAATCCACAATTCCTTTGCACCTTTTACAGAAGAGTACACAGCGTACAAAGGATCCGTGAGAGCACTCAGAATGAAGTTCTTACACATGAAATCACCGTGAACCCATTGTTCTTTGGCGAAGAGCTTTTGAGGATCGGTCTCCATCTCAGACAGGGACAGCCGGCTGCTCCTCAAAAACCCGGCCAAACCAAGAGTGGTCAGATAGAACAACATCTTCTGTTGCCACGTCTTGAAATCACGCCCGTCAAACTTTGACGGCTTCTCGGCCACTCCAAATGACCTTGGCAACGCCATAGGGACAGAACCCGTTGACGGCCCAACGCCCGGCACGAAGGCCGGCTCCGACTGAACATAAGTTGGCAAACTAGTGTTCAGCGGCCCACCGCCCGGTTGCAAACCGGTGTTCATATTATTAAGTCCTGCGGGTGTAACCCCGACCGTTTGTCCAGAAAAAGGTAATGACGCCCCAACAGAAACATTGGGCTGGAACGAAACGGTTCCAAACGAATGTCCAGAAATAAACTGGCCGGAATTGGGCAAAACATACCCGCCAGTGTTAGGCGTCGGCGACGGGGGCAGAAAGGCCGTCGTTGGGGCAAGTATTGATCGATAGAGGCGTTTGGGTCTGCCGTGGGCAGCGGCAACGGCAGCAGCAGCGTCACGGGTGGAGGAACGACAGTAGGTGTGGTCAGCATTGACGGCACTGCTGCGGTTGGGGTAACGACAGCGGACGCCTGGACAGAGCCAGGCATGGGAACGGAGGCGGTGGCGGCAGCGGCGGATGAAACGCTAGCGGAGGCGGTGGCGGCAGCAGTGAAACCGTCCATTATAAACGTCTTGCGAATGTTAGAAATGGACGGAAACAGCAATACAAAATAAACGTCGAGTCAAGTTTGGAACTCTTCCCGCAAGACGTTTATGCCCCGGTAGTGCTCCGGCAACGGCAGAACGTCCCCAAAGGTAAAACGACGAACGTCTTCGACGTAGCAGCACCGCAAACGTCGACGACCGCGAACAGAACAAAGAGATGAGGGAGTCGGGAGGAGAGGATGTATGCAGAAAAGCTGTGGAAGAGATGTGCCTAACCCCTAACCCTGATGCTGCCATTTATAGGCGTTGGAGAAGACGAAACCGCCGACGGTATTGATGGGGCAGTTTCAACTGAGAATTCAAATGGTTTTTCAACAACTGTTGAAATCAGAATGGGCTTCAAGGACTGGGCTTGGCGCATGGGCTCGACAAATAAACTTTGTCTAAAAAATTAGACAGGCCCAAAGCCCACCCAAAGCCCGATTACCAAGATCCAAGTCCAAGGGCACGGGCACGGGCGCGGGCGACGGCGACGGCGACGGCGCGGCGTGGCGCGGCTCGGCTCGGCTCGGGACGGGCGCGCGCGTGTGGGCTTCCCTCACACTTGACCAACCTGCATTAGTTTAATTGATTCTAACACGTAGAACAATATAAACTAATTCAACTCCCCACTCTTTAACAACCATTTAAACACAAGCGTTTCAACTAGCCGCATTCAATGACCCACTTCGACCACTTATTTCTCACTCACTCGACAACGGTTTTGAGAAAATAAATGCATTACGACAATCTACGCGAAATGTAGAATCCGTATACGCTATTTAATTAATCCAAATTAAATATCGTCACTACGCAAAAAGAATCTCAAAACCCCCTTTTTCCAACAGTAACAACTATTGTCGTTTTATAAAAAAGAAATTTGTAATTAAATTATTTTGTATAAATAAAAAGTGTTATTAAAAACCGTGAACATTGTATGGGAATATATATGTACCGATTTGTGATTTATTGACACACACGGTAGCTCTAATGGCAAAAAGGCTACTCATATTTTTCCGTGAAGAAATTCACTGGCGGATTAGCTTGCAAAATTTATATAATCAACTAGAAATTATTGTACGGAATGATGGTGCTAATTGTATTGGATCGTTTATGGGATCCTTTTAATAAAAATTATAGTTATTTAAAAAGGGGGAAAAAGAAGTTCTCATGTTTTTTAGTTATTTGAGGAAATTTTCAGAAGGATGCATGATGGAAGTAAAGCGGGAATGAAAATGCTTCTTTTTTGGGTTTACTGCCAAAAAAAAAGAAGGTAAAATATTAAAGGCAAAATAGGCCATCAAAACCAAAACATTTGGGATTGTTTACGGTGCAATCAACAAAATCCGCAACACATAAAGGCACTAATCTCAATCGTTCATTTAAAATCCAACGGTTCAAAATGTAGAGGGGTAAATTTCTTCCAAAAAAATTATAATGTCAAGTCGCTAAAAAATACACACAAGGTTATCGCTGAAAAATACTATTTGTGTCGCTGAAATATTATATACTTCATCGCTGAACTACACACAACTCCTCGCTGAAATACAAAGCTCGTCGCTGAAATATATTAAACCAAAAAATTGGGGTTTCAACTTTTATGAAGTCGCTGAAGTGCACATTATCAAGTCGCTGAAATGTACTATATCATGTCGCTGAAATATACTCCTACCGTCCCATTAGAAGTGTCTTGTTACTGTTGGGCACGAGAATTAAGGTAGAGTTGATTTGTGAGTATATGATGGGTCCACATAGTTGTTGGAGGGAAAAATTATTTCTATTTATAGAAAAAAGACATTTATAATGAGACATCCAAAAATAATAAGTTGAACATTTGTAATGGACGGAGGGAGTAATATCATACGTCGCTAAAAAATACAGAAGGCGTTGTTAACACTATGTCTGTCGCTGAAATATATTATAGCATGTCACTATTACTCAACATCGCTCAAATGTACATACATTATCGCTGAAATATACCAAATATATTTTGGTGTAATATGTCAAAATTACTTTTTTAACCTTCGAGTTATTCTCAACCATTGATTTAAAATATTAATCAACGGTGAAAAATAGCTGCAGCACATCAAGTCATATATCATGGTTGCACCCTTTTGACTCAATAACTCTAAAAGAAAACAATAAATATCCAACCATTAATATATACATGAAAACGATATATAATGATTAGCCTTAAATATTTGAAATTCCAATTCCCATTAATTAATTTACCTAGTAAATAATTTATAGAACACTCTATACAATATTTTTAATAAATTGATAGTAGTCTATAAATATTATATTATATTTTTTTACGATAACTTAGTTCGAAATATAAATAAGTGAATTTTTTTTGATGAAGTACATAGTTTTTCTTTTGATGAAGAAAATATTATAATATAATAAGTGAATTTTTAAAATATAAAACATTAATTTTTATTTTATTTCCTTTAGAATAACATAATTAATACTTATATACTTATTTTTTTCCCAACAATCCCCTGTATACAGCCTAACCGATTAAACATCCTAATTATATCCCATAAAATTGAATGATGGTGTAGAATAAATGGATCCTAATATAATCATGGTATAGCCTATATATAGGTGATAGCACCCGAAGGATGCTATAATTTTAGCCTTCATCTACACCGGAAAACATGCATATTGAAGCTCAAATCCTTCCATTTTTATCTAAATATTTGTATTTTACTTTGTTTTTGTGTTTTGTGTCTATTATATTAGGATTTAGGATAATTAGCTTAATTATGTACATATTTTAGCATATTTGTTATTGATAAATTGTGTAAATTATTAAAGAATATTGGATTTATTTCATGAACTAATGAGGCCTTTATTTCATGTGTAATGCAGGAAAGGTGAGCAAAGAAAGCAAGAGTTAAAAGTTGGCTGAAGGAAAATTTCCAAGACTCTGAACAGGTTTTGGCACAACCTGATCGAGAGCGCCAAGACTGAAGGCCTGGCACAAAATTGTGCTAAGTTTGACAGTTACCAAAATAGGAGATATGAATTTTATTCAAAATCTGCTGAAGATTATTAAAGATCCTGACGCGACTCTTGACTTTTGAAAGGCCCAACATCACCAGAAACCATCATAAGCGGGCGAAAGGAGGAATTGAAGAATATCCGATCTAGATATCAAGAAATCATTCGACACATCTTGTAAAAAAATTGCAACCCTACCTTTCTCTTCTTCTCTCCAGACCTTGTAAATAAAATCTCCAGATTTGAAGGTTGATACGTTTTCAGTCATAGATTAGAAATTCTAGAGTGGTGACGAGATTCTACCACAACATACTTCACTTTGCAATCGAAAACGGGAGCTGGAGATTGGAACTTGAAGTATGACATTGTTGTTCACATCCAGGAAGTGCTATCTTTATTTTTATAACGCTTATGACTTCTGGAACTTTGATATTGACATTGATTTGGGAATTGATATTGAATTGCTCGGTATATTTAACGACGTTCTGGATGTCGGGAGATGACAGTTCATCTAGGACCTTAGTACTTGTCGTGGGAAAATGTTCAATTTTTCTGATCAATTTTAATAATGGGATTATGTCGGGAGATGAATTCCATTCGTTTTTCTTAATTGAATTTTTCGAATCTTGGGAAAGATCAAGTATTTGGTTAAGGATTAATGTTCCTGAACAACTCAATATCGAATAGATGTGCATAACATGTATGAAATGTTTCTGTCACCTACTTCTAATTTTCTAATCTATGTTTTGTTGACCTGCAAGCTGCCTATATTCATATGTCAAAATATATTGTTTATCTAAAAAACCTTATGAATTTGAATGAATAAAAACTAAATTCTCCAATGGTAAAATTTTCTAGTTGAAGGCAAATTGATATTGACTGCTTAAACATGGGAATGTTATAAAATATTTAGTCTTTAACTTAAATTATTTTTGCATCGGGAGATGGAAAATATGTTGTAAAATTCTGGTAATTTGTGTGCTAGGGGACTGGCCGTTGCTGGAATATTTAAGTCATTGAATTCATTAACTTCATTTTTGTTCTAAATTAGTAGGGTTATGCAACCTTCGAATATGTTTAGTTGTAGGTTTATTTTTTGTAGAATTCACTTCTGCTTGTTTTTTGGAAATTAGGAATGAGTTTGTCTATTCGACATAATTTCACCATTCGACTGAATTACACTTTAAATGCTATCTAATATGCCAAGGTATGAATTAATATACTTCTAACTCCCTTTGGATCAACTCGGTATTACTCACCGGTTTATTACTTGATACGATATCGTTCACTTGCGATAATTTCTATGTATTGAAAAATAGATACCAAATTTTTAGCGCCGTTGCTAGGGTGCTAATGGAAATCTGGTGTATTTAAGGTTTAGTTTAGTTGAAATTTTCATAATATTGTTTAATTCATTGATTCTTTATTTCATCATTTTTGCAGTGCGAAGTGCTTCAGCGAAAATTGAGCAACTGTCCGGCTATTAACTATTATCGCATGATTGGATCACTTTCTTGAAGAAACTTTTCACTGCATCTCTGTAAATATTTTTGTTTCTTTGTTTTCCTTATCTGATTTTCTGTTTTGCTATTTTTGTAGGCTATAGTTGGTCATCAAACAGGTGGACAAATCTTTATTGGGTTGTTACTTCGTGAAGAATATCAGTGAAAATGGAAGATCAAGCAAGCTGCAAATATAAGGATTGGGGATTGCAGAAATAATAGTGGGATGTCATGAACAAAAGTATGAGGATGTTAACTTTGTTAACAATCCTCACTCAAATCTGATGTCATGGGATGTCCAGGGATCCCAACATTTGAAGCATCAAGATGGAGTTGAATACCCGAAGAGTAGTATACTGGAACAACTTATAGCATAAACCATGGAGCTTAACTGGATTGTTGCATATATAACATATACTATTCAGGCATGTGGAAAATAAATAAAGAAAAACAAGCTAAGAAGATGTGAACTTAGGTGGAATGTTTGAGTGGTGAGAATTACTGCACCACCACGAAGGTATGCATCTTCGAAAATGAGGTATGATTTAAATCACAAAAGAATTAAATTCTTTGTTTATTCTCTAACATGTCAGTGTGTCTGCACTATTCTTTAATTTCTCTGTTCGTGCTTTTGATAATTGACAAATGATTGAGGAGTCGATGTGGAATTAATCCTGAAATCTTGCACTGCAAGTGCATACCATAATATTTCTAGACAATATTGTTTGCAGGAATTTACTGGTGGCGCAGTGATCACAACTCCTGTTATGCAACCACCACGATGAAGTCTTCCATTAATGATTATGTGCAATACTAGTGACTCGGTTGTAGGAGTCATGTTTGGGCAGTGAAAGGATAAGAAGCAACATGTGTTATATACTATGCCAAGCAAAGATTGCATCAATCCCAAAATAATTATACAATCATTATCACAGCATTAGACATTTTACTCCACACTGCTTTGTCCCAAATAGCCTATAAATATTGTATATAGTGTAAATATTTTGTTGTTTTGTCTTTTTATAAGTAATAGAGCTAGCGGACAAGTGCATATGATTCTAGAGATGGTGCCAAGGAGGAATATAAGCAGAGCAGTAAAAGGAAAATTAAGGTAATTGTATGGTATGAACACCGAGCCATTACAAGGTATACAATATTAAGTAGAATAAATTGTTATGAATGGGCATTCCTTATATTTGTAGGATTCTTAAATTCTAACATGTTATAACATCATACCTACAAATTAAAAATTAGAGGAGAAATCTTATAATTGATGGGAATTTAAAAAGTTGAAACCTAAACAGAGATGCCTTAGATGAAAGATTTTGCAGTAAAATCTTAATCGGATATGGCACAAAAGATATTTTTACGCTAAAACAGGGTTAAGTGGCACAATTTCATGCTATAACTGAAGCGGAAACAAAAATATTTTATCCCATTTTGAGTTTTAAGAACCTCACACAAGTATTCCTCTTTTCATTCTCATTTTACCTTCTTTCTCTCCTTCTCATTCTTTCCTACGATCTGGGCACTTCGAATTTTCTTCTCCATGTCAACTCCGACCACATCAACAATGTCCCAGTAGCAAGAAATCACCATTTCATTTGGCAAGTTCGTCATCTCTGCATCTCACAGCCACAATAGCAGCCTAGGGTTCCAAATTTATTTCCATCAATTGAGCACACCAGGTATGCTGATTCTTTCTTGTTGGACAAAATAGGGCAAGTTGATTAGATTCATTAGAGAGATCTCATTGAGAGTATAGTGTGCTAATCATGATTTGATTTTTACCCAAATTTCAGCTAGAGTTCGAAGTTCCTATACTATTTTGGGGATTTTCTGAATTCTATTTATATGTTCGATTTTGTGCATTATGTGAGTCCTGTGTTGCTTGGTTGTGAATTTTGTTGGCTAAATTGTGTTAGATATGATATGGTATGGTAATGGTTTATCCTTGTCTTAAGTTGTCTTTGTTGGTGTCAATAGTTCTTGTTGGCACTACCGAAATGCTTCCCGACGGGCACCGTTTTACCGACAAGCCACCCGAGGGGCACCGGTTTACTGACATGCCCGACGGGACCCTTTTATAAACAGGCCGCCCGATGAGCACCGTTTTACCGAAATGCCACCCGATGGGCACCGTTTTTCCGACAGGCTACTCTACAGGCACCGTTTTACCGACTGGCAACCCGACGGGCACCGTTTTATGGACATACCACCCGACATGCACCGTTTTATCGAAATGCCCCCCACTAGGGACCGTTTTACCGACGGGCACCGTTTTACCAACAGGCCACCCGACGGGCACCGTTTAACCAACAGGCCACCCGACGGGCACCGTTTTGCCGACAGGCCACCCGACGGGCACCGTATTACCGACAGGCCACCCGACGGGCACCGTTTTGCCGACATGCCACCCGACGGGCACCGTTTTATCGCTTGGCAACCCGACGGGCAATGTTTTACCAACATACCACCTGACTTGCACCTTTTTACCAAAATGCCCCCCCCCCCCCCCCCCACCGGGCACCGTTTTACCGAAATGCCCCCCACGGGGCACCGTTTTACCGACAGGCCACCTAACGGGCACTGTGTAACACCCGAGAAAAAAACAAATTCAAATTGTTTTGAACTACGTCATGACTTGATCCCTTCACAGGGTACGTAGGCAGCATGAAACTAATTTCTAAGTTCAGTCGCAAAATAAATCATAAAATAAAATCATAAAATAAATCACAAAGTAAATCACAAGATCAATCGCAAGGACGATAGGAGGAGTTGGAACTAATTTAGACTAGACTAATTAGGGCACGGAAATGTTACGAGCGATAAGCTGAACTCGTAACAAGTTTAAGGTAAAGATTCCGAACCGGAGACGACCCGAGGAGTCGAGCTAACACGTAGAGGGTAGAAAACCGATAGAGGAAAGCAAGAAAAGACCCGACGGAACACGCGAACCGCCGCACCTACCGGTCCGGCCGGCCCGCGCTCGCCACGCGCCGCCGCGCGGCCACCGCGCGGAAGGCGGAGTCGCGACTCCAGGCCTGGCCACGCGTGCTCCGCGCGGGCAAAGGCGTAGGTGCGCGTCACCAGCCCGCCAGAGGTGCAGAAGGTGTAAACTTTCCTTCCATGGCGTTTTCCTTGCCAAAAATTCGACCCCTAACCATGGCAACCGAATCTCAGCCTTAGGGAAGGCTTAAGAATACCATAGGGGCGTCCCAAACCCTAGGTTTTCAGAAACCAGTCCTTAACACTCTCAATTTTCTCTCCAAGTTCAAAATCCCTCCGAATCCACAATCCGGCGAGCATTCCGGCGACGACGAGGCGAAAGGAACCAAGCACTGCCTTCTAGACTCTTGGTAAGCTATGGTATGATGTTTTAGTTCGTCCATACCACTTAGAAACTCGAAATCTAACCTTTTTCCTTTACTACGATTTCACGTCGGAAAATGAACAAAAAGCGATCGGAGAAGTTGGCCGTTCGTCGCGACCCTAGGACGTCCAGAAACCCATCCCAGCGACCCAAATCTCTAACTAAGTAAGTTAAAACCTTACTCACAAATATTTGTGGTTTATTGTTGTTTAAAAATCGAGATCTATACCCGTAACTAAAATCGATTTTCAAAAACCCTATTTTCGTCCAATTTTGAAAACTCGCCTAAAACTCGACCTTCGGGAATTCAAACCGGAAACTTTTCAACATAGATTTTGTTCCTAAGACTTTAATCTATCTTGTGTCCAAATTTCAGCCATTGACAATAAGATTTGCTATTCCAAATCTCGCCGTAAACTTTCTGTGACAAACCGAACGTTTGAAACTGTTGACAGATTTTACTACTCGACTTGATGCATGTTTTTCACCCGTTTTTAGAATGATTCAACTTTGTATTTCTAAACAAAAGTTGTAGATAAATATGTCTAGATTATACATATAAAAGTTCATGGATTTTGGAGTTCATTTGGTATGTCAAATTGGTCGAATTTCAGAACTGTTTTAAAACTCCTTTGGAGTCCGCGCATGAACAGTGTGTTGTGGTCGATTTTTGAGCATCTAAAATTCATTATTTCCAAATTCTTAAAACATGAAAGTTGTTCCTTAATGTGTTGTGCATCTCCTGTAAAAATTTCGGATCAATTGGCTTTGAAATGAATTTTTAATCGGCGTCGCACGAACCTGTGACGAAATCAGTTTTTGAGACAGAAATTACCTTTTGTAAAGAACGCAAATTTTGACTCACTTCGAGACCTTATTTCCGAAAACGTAAAGCATGAAAGTTGTTGGTGTGTGTGTTTTTGAGCTACTGTGTAAATTTCAGAATTTTTGGTGTAAAAATGAATTTTTAATTAAGAAAGGCGTAAACTGCATCGAATAGGATTTTTCGAACTTGAGAAAACTCGAACTATGAAATGCGATATCGAATATTTTGATCACTTGAAATACGAACTTTCGAAAAATCCCGTTCACTAGGCTGAGCCGATCTTCATGCTAATCATTATCTTTTGAGACTGCCTCGTTAGTGGTCTCCTTACTATCTAAGATTGCCTCGTTAGTGATCTCGCGCGCTGTGTTTTGGATCGCCTCGTTAGTGGTCCTACTATCTTTTGAGACTGCCTCGTTAGTGGTCTCCCATTGTTGTGGGCTGCCTCGTTAGTGGTCCTATGTTGAGATTGCCTCGTTAGTGATCTCCCGGTATGGTGTCCTCTTCTTAGTTTGCGTGATAAATTATAAAAGACTTGTGTGAGTGTTAATTACGCTTAAATCTTATTTACAATGTTTTTAAATTACGCATTTAAATTACGTCATTAAATTATGCTTTTAAATTCCGCTTTTAAATTAAGTCTTTTAAATTATGCATTTTCGTCTTGGATAAATTAATCATGTTTTCCGCTGCGAATAAAATATGGATTTTTAAAGTAATGCATGACAAGTGAATCTTTGGATTTAAACACATGTAACCCCTTAAATTGTTAGTTAGGGATTAACTTACTCGGTATATTTTGATACTGATAAACCGTTGTCATTTTTCTTTTACAGAGTATGTCGAGTGACGCATGCATATGCACTTGGGGGAAACCATTATGGACATTTTAAATTCTGCATCGTAATGTTTTTACCGGGTCTGTTAAACCCGAGGATTTGGCCATGTTGGCCGTGATTTACTTTCCGCTGCATTTACTCTATCTTCGCGCATGATGATTATTACTATCGTATTTTGAATTAAGTATTATAAATTTCCGGACTAAATCTTGAAATGTTTTAAATCTTTTACGTACCCACAAGCCTTGCATTTCCTTAGTGAGCTCAGGAAGCCGTGTCTTGCTAGGGAAATGTGGCAGTGACATCCCGGCCTGGGTTATCAAATCCGGGGTGTTACAAGTTGGTATCAAAGCCCGGAAAATTTTTAAAGCTAATACTATTATTTTAAACCATTATTTTTAAAACCCAAGTATTATTTTTAAATTATTTATTTTGACTATTAGTATTATTTTAGCCCAAAAGCTTATTTTAACATAGACCAAAATCTTAGCCAAAAGAAATATTAAATTTTTGGCCCACTATAGAGGCCCAACTTTTATTCTTACCCTTATATATAGTAGATTTATTTTAAATACATGGATAGATTACATTTTTAAATGGGGAAAAGGGGACTTGCACTTGCATGTTGCATATAGATTTAAATTCGTGCATAACTAATCTTGCCTAACATATGTTCTAACTCTAACTTACCTTGTTGACCTTAGATGGCCGAACCAAATGCAAACATGATTAACCTGATGGTAAAACTGATGAATGCGTACCTCGAATCCCAACAGCATATCAATTATTTCAAGACACGGGTAGGATAGTTGGAGGGTAACCTGGCCCATGTGGGTCACCTTAGGGAAACAGACCATCACCACATAACCCAGCTGCAGGAGCAAGTCACATACCTCCAAGCCCAAGTGGCCCAGCTCCAAGACAAGGGAGATGACTTGGAGGAGCAGGTAGAGACCCTGGGCTGGGAACTGACTAACCTAGCCCAGGACGTGGATGGGGAGGTTCTTCAGAACCCGGGGCCTGCCCCCAATGTCGCCATGCCCATCGACGTGTCGAGCAATGAGGATGATCCCATCAAGGCCGAGCCTACCCACTCGTTTTAGATCTAGTGATCCAGCTACGCATTATTAGTAGTATATTTTCCTTTCCGTACTATTAGCAGCACTCCTATCTCTATTTCAAACGCTTGTAACCCAAAATTATTTCTTGAGTAATAAAAATACAAGCCTATTTAAATTTATTCCATACATTTTATTTAATTCTTTAAATACCATGATCAAATAAGGGAACATCCAACCCTAGACCTAAAAAAAAAAAAAGAAAAATTCAATTTAAAAATTTTATCTAGAGAATAACCCCCGACAACAACAACCAGTAAACTAAGCAACCTCTACTAACAAACCCCAACAAAGTGACACCTATTAACACTATTCTTTATTCAATAAAATTTTCCCCTTACAAGCAGTTATTTATTTAATATATAAACTCTACCCCGTATACCTTATCACACTAGTTTATCTAAATTCCTTGAAGCGGTTTTGTCCCACAACGGCGCAAGTAGTGCTGGGCAACCCACACACATGTAGATACGATAGGAAGGTAACAGTAAATCCAGAACATCTCAAACCATAAAATAGGCAGAACAATTAAACCATGTTTCTAAACAGCAACAAACAACTAACACAAGCCAAACACGTAACTAGGCAATAACACAACGGAAATATAAACCATGAATCCCAGTCAACAGAAACATCCTCATAAGGAGGAAACTAAACAAAGTACGTCTGGTACAAAACCTAAACGAAAACGCAAATATAGAAGGAAAAACATCACTGATCAGGAGGCGGAAACTGCCGACGCATGTAGTCGTCCATCTGCCGCACATAGGCGTACATGTCGGACATGGTGGCCTGCTGCTGAGCCTGCCTCGTAGCAAACGAGTCCATACGTGTCTGGTAGAAGTCCAATCTAGCGTCTATGGCATCGTAACGAGCCTGCCCAGCTGCAAACCCGGCATCCATACCGACCCGCATCTCCTGCATCATCTGCAGCATCTGAGCCATCTCCTGTCCCTGAGGTGCCACTGCAGGAGGTGGAACTACTGGAGGAGGGGGTGGCTGCTCTGGTGGTACGACAAGGATCAAGCCGCCATCATCAGGCTGCGGGCGAAGTACAGCACGGGGAGCCCCACGACGTAAGGCGCTACGCCGGGCAGCGTAAGTCGGGATACGGTAACAACTGCCCGCTACTAGATCGTACGGATCTGTCTCCGGTGTCGTGCGAATCCCCTGCGCCGCGCACAAGCCACAGATGAGGTGAACATGGGTAATCACCCTAATCCCTCGTCCTCTCCGCATACCCCGCAAGTTGTCCTCGATACAAGCTCCCACATTCACCCTACCGTCTCGCGCGATAAAGCAAATGGTCTCGTAGACGTGATGCAGGACGATGTGGCTCCGGGTGATTGGCCGGACGCGCCCTAACCATAGCTGAGCAAGCTCTCGCCAAGGGGAGTCCGTCGTCAAACGCAGCTCATGACCGTGCTCGAGCTGAGGAGGCACTACGGTGCATAAGGTATCCAATGCAGGAGCGAGAACACGTCCCTCAGGCTGTGGGCGAAATGCGCCATCGTCAGGCAAGCCAAAATAGACATTGATCGCCCGAGCACTGAAGTCGAGATAGTGACCACGAACCCATACCCGAGATAGGTCGTCACCCTCCCCGAGACCGCCAATGTTGGCGATAACCTCCATAGCCAGATAACCGGAGGCAACACCCTCGGGATGACGTGCAAGTCCGGTCCACTGCAAATACTCTAAGACTGCACTGACCCTGTCATCGCCCAGATGATGAGGATATATGCCTCTCTCAGGGACATAAGCCTTGTTTCGACGAAGCTCGTCGAAATAGAAGTCCTGGGCAGCCCTCGTCCTAAACCGAAACCTGTCGTGCCGGTGAGGACGCACCTCGTCAGGGAGACCCCTGAGTCTCGGGCCCCGCTGCTCCTCGTCCTCCTCTGGCTCGCTCTCGTCGAAATCAGGCATCGTCGGAGCGGCATTGCTCGGGCCAGCCTCATCAGCAACTCGTCTTCTGGTCCTCGGAGGACACATGAGAGACGCTAAAACAACCCACAAGAAAAGCAACATCCTGCAAAACATCAAATACCAACTATAAGACTAAATTCCACACAAAACTCAAGCAGAAATATGTAAGGGACATCAATGAAGATTTCCAACGTGAGTATGCCATAAGAACATCAAATCCTATCGGTTGCTGAGACCAACCAGAAGGTAACCTCGGCAAAGGATATGCTCAAACTAGTTCCAAGACCTTTGTGGCATTTCGTCGAACACGTTATGTGCGCAATAAACCAAAACCTAGGTTACTAAAAAACACACGGAAGTTGCCCACAAAACGAAACAATCACTCTAATAACTACACATCATTTCCTTGCAGCACCAAACAACAAAGAAATGAGCTAGTAATCACACCCCAATAACAACCAAACATCAAAAACTTCATAGTCTTTCTAAGGATTCAACTCCAACAAGAATTTGCCAAAAACATAAACACATTGTGGCATAAATACAAGCAAGGCAACAAGAGTAACAACAATTACCATATACACTTGCTAATTTGCACAAATCAAGCCTAAAAATAACAAACCCCCAATTTTTGTACATAAACCCTAATTCCCAAGTCTCTTCACAAATCAAGTCATTCAAAGCATAAAAAAATTGAAATTAGTAAGTGGGTTTAGTAGATTCATACCTTGGTAAGTGAAATTGAAGCCGAAATCAAGCAAACGGAAAGGTAAGTCGCCGGATTTAGAGAGAATTGGGGGTGTAGTCTCGAATGGGAAATGGGGGAAGTGGCTCGCGCGGAGCGCGAGCCCTATTTTCTCGAACAGGGGCAGCCGCGCGCTCGCCGCGCGCTAAAGCCCCATACCGCGCGGCCACCGCGCGGGACCCGGAGGGAGTTTTATTTTTTTCCGATTTTGCTTAATCTCTTTTGCTATACACCCCTCACTTAACCCGAGCATACATTGACAGTGAGATACAACGACATGGGGCATCACCCGACATTATTCCTGACAAGGACATCAGAATTGCCTCACGCCTTCTTTTCGCAAGGCTACAGAAAACCCTCAGGACGAAAATACACAGGGACCATAAGAAATCCTGTAAAAGTGTGGGAAACCGCTTATTGACTAGCGTCACCACCACAATTTGCTTGTATTCACGACGTATTCCACGTCTCCCAATTGAAGAAGTATGTGCACGATCCGACCCATTTACTCCAACCGGAAGAAGTCGAATTTGAGGATGGCTTGAGTTACGAGGAAGTTCCGGTGCGAATACTTGACACGAAGGAGAGAGTAACGAGGAACAAGACCGTGAGAATGGTCGAGGTCCTTTGGTCCAACCACGAGACGGAGACGGCAACATGGGAGTTGGAGGCCGACATGAAACAACGTTATCCTACCCTCTTCCAAGATGAGCCGGCCACAGTTATGGGGATATAATTGTATTCTTAAGGGGGGGAGGATGTACACCCGAGAAAAAAACAAATTCAAATTGTTTTGAACAACGTCATGACTTGATCCCTTCACAGGGTACGTAGGCAGCTTGGAACTAATTTCTAAGTTCAGTCGCAAAATAAATCATAAAATAAAATCATAAAATAAATCACAAAGTAAATCACAAGATCAATCGCAAGGACGATAGGAGGAGTTGGAACTAATTTAGACTAGACTAATTAGGGCACGAAAATGTTACGAGCGATAAGCCGAACTCGTAACAAGTTTAAGGTAAAGATTCCGAACCGGAGAAGACCCGAGTAGTCGAGCTAACACGTAGAGGGTAGAAAACTGATAGAGGAAAGCAAGAAAAGACCCGACGGAACACGCGAACCGCCGAACCGGCCGGTCCGGCCGGCCAGCGCTCGCCGCGCGCCGACGCGCGGCCACCGCGTGGAAGGCGGAGTCGCGACTCCAGGCCTGGCCACGCGTGCTCCGCGCGGGCAAAGGCGTAGGTGCGCGTCACCAGCGCGCCAGAGGTGCAGAATGTGTAAACTTTCCTTCCATGGCGATTTCCTTGCCAAAAATTCGACCCCTAACCATGGCAACCGAATCCCAGCCTTAGGGAAGGCTTAAGAACACCATAGGGGCGTCCCAAACCCTAGGTTTTCAGAAACCACTCCCTAAACACTCTCAATTTTTTCTCCAAGTTCAAAATCCCTCCGAATCCACTTTCCGGCGAGCATTCCGGCAACGACGAGGCGAAAGGAACCAAGCCCTGCCTTCTAGACTCTTGGTAAGCTATGGTATGATGTTTTAGTTCGTCCATACCACTTAGAAACTCAAAATCTAACCCTTTTCCTTTACTACGATTTCACGTCGGAAAACAAACAAAAAGCGATCGGAGAAGTTGGCCGTTCGTCGCGACCCTAGGACGTCCGGAAACCCATCCCAGCGACCCAAATCTCTAACTAAGTAAGTTAAGACCTTACTCACTAATTTTTGTGGTTTATTGTTGTTTACAACTCGAGATCTATACCCGTCACAAAAATCGATTTTCAAAAACCCTATTTTCGTCCAATTTTGAAAACTCGCCTAAAACTCGACTTTCGGGAATTCAAACCGAAAACTTTTCAACATAGATTTTGTTTCTAAGACTTTAATCTATCTTGTGTCCAAATTTCAGCTATTGACATTAAAATTTGCTATTCCAAATCTCGCCGTAAACTTTCTGTGACAAACCGAACGTTTGAAACTGTTGACAGATTTTACTACTCGACTTGATGCATGTTTTTCACCCATTTTTAGAATGATTCAACTTTGCATTTCTAAACAAAAGTTGTAGATAAATGTGTCTAGATTATGCATATAAAATTTCATGGATTTTGGAGTTCATTTGGTATGTCAAATTGTCGAATTTCAGAACTGTTTTAAAACCCCTTTGGAGTCCGCGCATGAACAGTGTGTTGTGGTCGATTTTTGAGCATCTAAAATTCATTATTTCCAAATTCTTAAAACATGAAAGTTGTTCCTTAATGTGTTTTTCATCTCCTGTAAAAAGTTTGGATCAATTGGCTTTGAAATGAATTTTTAATCGGCGCCGCACGAACCTGTGACGAAATCAGTTTTTGAGACAGAAATTACCTTTTGTAAAGAACTCAAATTTTGACTCACTTCGAAACCTTATTTCCGAAAACTTAAAACATGAAAGTTGTTCGTGTGTGTGTTTTTGAGCTACTGTGTAAATTTCAAAATTTTTGGTGTAAAAATGAATTTTTAATTAAGAAAGGCGTAAACTGCGTCGAATCGGATTTTTCGAACTTGAGAAAACTCGAACTATGAAACGCGATATCGAATATTTTGATCACTTGAAATACGAACTTTCGAAAAATCCCGTTCATAGGCGGAGCCGATCTTCATGCTAATCATTATCTTTTGAAACTGCCTCGTTAGTGGTCTCCTTACTATCTGAGATTGCCTCGTTAGTGATCTCGCGCGCTGTGTTTTGGATCGCCTCGTTAGTGGTCCTACTATCTTTTGAGACTGCCTCGTTAGTGGTCTCCCATTGTTGTGGACTGCCTCGTTAGTGGTCCTATGTTGAGATTGCCTCGTTAGTGATCTCCCGGTATGGTGTCCTCTTCTTAGTTTGCGGGATAAATTATAAAAGATTTGTGTGAGTGTTAATTACGCTTAAATCTTATTTACCATGTTTTTAAATTACGCATTTAAATTACGTCATTAAATTATGCTTTTAAATTCCGCTTTTAAATTAAGTATTTTAAATTATGCATTTTCGTCTTGGATAAATTAATCATGTTTTCCGCTACGAATAAAATATGAATTTTTAAAGTAATGCATGACAAGTGAATCTTTGGATTTAAACACATGTAACCCCTTAAATTGTTAGTTAGGGATTAACTTACTCGGTATATTTTTATACTGATAAACCGTTGTCATTTTTCTTTTACAGAGTATGTCGAGTGACGCATGCATATGCACTTGGGGGAAACCATTATGGACATTTTAAATTCTGCATCGTACTGTTTTTAACGGGTCTGTTAAACCCGAGGATTTGGCCATGTTGGCCGTGATTTATTTTCCGCTGCATTTACTCTATCTTCGCGCATGATGATTATTACTATCGTATTTTGAATTAAGTATTATAAATTTCTGGACTAATTCTTGAAATGTTTTAAATCTTTTACGTACCCACAAGCCTTGCATTTCTTTAGTGAGCTCGGGAAGCCGTGTCTTGCTGGGGAAATGTGGCGGTGACATCCCGGCCTGGGTTATCAAATCCGGGGTGTTACACACTGTTTTACCGACAGACCACCCGACGGACACCGTTTTACCGACAAGCCACCCGACGGGCACCGTATTACCGACATGCCACCGACGGGCACTGTTTTGCCGAAAGGCCACCCCATGGGCACCGTTTTACTGACATGCCCGATGGGCAGCACTATTTTACCGACAGGCCAGCCGACGAGCACCGTTTTATCGACACGCTACCCGACAGGCCACCCGACGGGCACCGTTTTACCGACATGCCACGCGACGGGCACTGTTTTACCGACAGGCCACCCCACGGGCACCGTTTTACCGAAATGCCCACGACGGGCATCGTTTTACCGACAGGCCTCCCGACGGGCACCCTTTTATTGACAGGCCACCCGACGAGCACCGTTTTACCGACATGCCACCCGACGGGCACCATTTTTCCGTCAGGCCACCCGACGGGCACTGTTTTACCGACTGGCCACACGACGGGCACCATTTTACCCACATACTACCTGACAGGCACCGTTTTACCGATTGGCCACCCGACGGGCACCGTTTTACCGACATACCACCCGACGGGCACCGTTTTACCGAAATGCCCCCTCAACGGGCACCGTTTTACCGACGGGCATCGTGTTACCAACAGGCCGCCAGACGGGCACTGTTTTACCGACAGGCCCCCCGACGGGTAGCATTTTACCGACAGGCCACCTGACGGGCATCTTTTCACCGACTGGCTACCCGACGGGCAATGTTTTACCAACGTACCACCCGACGGGCACCGTTTTACCGAAATGCACCCCCCCCCCCCCCACCGGGCACCGTTTTACCGATGAGCATCATTATACTGACAGGCCACCCGACGGGCACCGTTTTACAGACAGGCCAACCGACGGGCACCATATTACCGACAGGCCACCCGACACCATTTTACCGACAGGCCACCCGATGGCACAATTTTTTCGACAGGCCACCCGACGAACACTGCTTTACCGACATGCCACCCGACGGGCACCGTTTTTCCGATAGACCACCACACAAGCACCAGTTTACCGACAGGCCACCTGACATGCACCGTTTTACCGAAATGCCCCCCGACGGGCACCGTTTTACCGACAGGCCACCCGATGGACACCGTTTTAGCGACATGCCCGACGGGACCCTTTTATTGACAGGCCACCCGATGCGCGCCGTTTTACCGACATGCCACCCGACCGGCACCGTTTTTCCGCAGGCCACACGACGGGCATCGTTTTACCGACTGGCAACCCGACGGGCACCGTTTTACCGACATACCACCCGACGGGCACCGTTTTAACGAAATGCACCCCCACTAGGCACCGTTTTACCGACGGGCACCGTATTATCGACAGGACATTGACGGGCACCGTTTTGCCGACAGGCCACCCGACGGGCACCGTATTACCGACGGCCACCCGACACCGTTTTACCGACAGGCCACCCGACAGGCACTGTTTTTCCAACAGGCACCCGACGGGCACTGTTTTACCGAAATGCCACCTACCGAGCACCTTTTACCGACAGGCCACCCGACACCGTTTTACCGACAGGCCACCTGACGGGCCCCGTTTACCGACAGGCCACCCGACGGGCACCATTTTTCTGACTGGCCACGCTATGTGCAATAATTTACCGACATACCACTTGACAGGCACCGTTTTACCGAATGCCCCCCCACCGGGCGTCGTTTTACCGACATGCCACCTGACGGGCACCGTTTTACCGAAATGCCCCCCCACCGGGCACCGTTTTACCGACGAGCATCATTCTACTGACAGGCCACCCGACGGGCACCGTTTTGCAGACAGGCCACCCGACGGGCACCGTTTTACAGACAGGCCACCCGACGGGCACCGTTTTACAGACAGGCCAACCGACAGGCACTGTATTACCGACAGGCCAACCGACGGGCACCATATTACCGACAGGCCACCCGACACCGTTTTACCGACAGGCCACCCGACGGGCACAATTGTTTCGACAGGCCACCCGACGAACACTGTTTTACCGACATGCCACCCGTCGGACATCGTTTTTCCGATAGACCACCCCACGGGCACCGGTTTTCCGACAGGCCAGCAGATGGGCACCGTTTTACCGAAATGCCCCCCGACGGGCACCGTTTTACCGACAGGCCACCAGATGCGCACCGTTTTACCGACATGCCCGACGTGACCCTTTTATTGACAGGCCACCCGATGCGTGTCGTTTTACCGACATGCCACCCGACGGGCACCGTTTTTCCGCAGGCCACACGACGGGCACCATTTTACGGACATACCACCCGACAGACACCGTTTTACGGACATACCACCCGACAGGCACCGTTTTACCAAAATACCACCCGACGGGCACCGTTTTAACAAAATGCACCCCCACTAGGCACCGTTTTACCGACGGGCACTGTTTTACCAACAGGTCACCCGACGGGCACCGTTTTGCTAACAGGCCACCCGATGGGCACCGTATTACCGACAGGCCACCCGACAGGCACCGTTTTTCCAACAGGCCAGCCGACGGGCACTGTTTTGCCGAAATGCCACCCACCGAGCACCGTTTACCGACAGGCCACCCGACAGGCTCTGTTTTACCGACGGCCACCCGCAGGGCACCGCTTTTCTGACTGGCCACTCGACGGGCAATGTTTTACCGACATACCAGCTGACGGGCACTGTTTTACCAAAATGCCCCCCCACCGGGCGTCGTTTTACCGACAGGCCCACCCACCGGGCGTCGTTTTACCGACAGGCCACCTGACGGGCACCGTTTCACCGACAGGCCACCCGACGGGCACCGTATTACCGACAGGCCACCCGACGAGCACCGTTTCACCGACATGCCACCCGACGGGCACCGTATTACCGACAGGCCACCCGACGAGCACCGTTTTATCGACATGCCACCCGACGGGCACTGTTTTACCAACAGGCCACCCGACGGGCGTCGTTTTACCGACAGGCCACTCGACGGGCACCATTTTACCGACAGGCCACGCGACGGGCACTGTTTTACCGACAGGCCGCCCGACGGGCACCGTTTTACCGAAATGCGCCCAACGGGCACCGTTTTACCTATAGGCCTCCCGACGGGCACCCATTTATTGATAGGCCACCCGACGAGCACTGTTTTACCGTCATGCCACCCGACGGGCAGCACTATTTTACCGACAGGCCACCCGACGAGCACCGTTTTATCGACACGCTACCGACGGGCACCGTTTTACCAACAGGCCACCTGACGGCACCGTTTTACCGACATACCACCCGACGGGCACCGTTTTACCGAAATGCCCCCTCAACAGGCACCGTTATACCGACGGGCATCGTGTTATCAACAGACCACCAGACGTGCACTGCTTTACCGACAGGCCCCCGACGGGCAGCATTTTACCAACAGGCCACCCGACGGGCAATGTTTTACCAACGTACCACCCGACGGGCACCATTTTACCGAAAATGCCCCCCCACCGGGCACCGTTTTACCGACGAGCATCATTCTACTGACAGGCCACTCGACGGGCACCGTTTTACAGACATGCCAACCGACAGGTACCGTATTACCGACAGGCCAACCGACGGGTACCGTATTACCGACAGGCCACCAGACACCGTTTTACCGACAGACCACCCGATGGGCACAATTTTTTCGACAGGCCAAGCGACTGGAACCGTTTTTCCGATAGACCACCCCATGGGCACCGGTTCACCGACAGGCCACCCGACGGGCACAATTTCACCAAAATGCCCCGCGACGGGCACCGTTTTACCGACAGGCCACCCGATGGGCACCGTTTTACCGACATGCCCGACGGGACCCTTTTATTGACAGGCCCCCCGATGCGCGCCGTTTTACCGACATGCCACCCGACGGGCATCGTTTTACCGACATACCACCCGACGGGCACCGTTTTATCGAATTGCACCCCCACTAGGCATCGTTTTACCTACGGACACTATTTTACCAACAGGCCACCTGCCATGGATCGATTTGTTTGCTAAGATTGGTCACCGGATGAGGTTTGGAGGAAAAGAGCAAAATAAGAACAATATAACAATGAAAGATAAAGGGATAAGAAGCTTTGGAGAAAGGGGACTATGGCCGAATGGGATAGAGATTTACCCTAAACAAACAACTACCATGAGTGCATTCTCCAATGGGTCCATCGAAGCAAGCTCCAATCTTCAATGGTGTGGGTGAACCGAAGGTTAACGCACAAATTGTTGAGAGCACCGTGGGTACTCTCAAGGAGAAAATATGACTTTGATTAATGCAAATAGGGTTTGTCAAAATATCAAAGTGAATACAATACTTGGGGACCTCATATATATAGAGGAAAGCCCTAGAACTGGATTAAACAACCCTAGCAATGTTTTCAATAATTCGGATACAAGGAAATAATAAACTGGATAAGCTTGTGTCGCTAGCCATGGCAGTGTCGCGAAACGGGATCACGACAGGGGTGGAAGTCCGCGACAGGGTTCTTCTGGATCAATTCTTCTCCTTGTGGCGCTAAACGTACCCTGTCGCGAGACGGGGTCCAGCGACAGGGGCTCCGTGACAAGGGTTCCGCGCCAGGGTCTTCGAGATCGGATTCCTCCCCGTGTCGCTAGAGGGGGTCTCACGACACGGGTCCTAGGTTCGCGACAGGGAGCTTGTTTCGCTACAGGTGAAGAAATTCCCCCAACTTCATCCGGCTGGGGCCCACCGAGTCCGGCGACACTGTTCCGGCGTTGACAGGTCGTTGACCGACGCCGGCGACTTTTCCGGTGGGATTCCGGCCAACTTCCGGCAACTTTGCCGGAGCTCCAGCGAACCTCCGGTGACCTCCAGTGCTGACGGCGGCGACGGCGGTGACGGTGGCGGTGTTTGTGGGGCCCTCTGTTGACCTCCTTATGCTTTCTTGCTCTGTTTGTGCATCTGGAGGTCTCCTTCCTTCCGAATTTAGTTGGACCGGGTCGGTCCCAAATTAATGAGACCCGGGCCTTTCCGGAATTCTTCTGCCTGCATCAGCAGCTTCAATTTGGGCTCGTCTTCGGCTCCAGTTTATCTGCTTCCTGAAATAAAAAAAAGAGACAGAATTAACAAACTTCTTTATTCGTGCCTTTGAAACCGGCCCTTCCGGGAAATGGGGAATCATGATGCCATGTGTCATGACATCCATGTCATCCCCACCCCCTTGGGGAGGTTGATCCATCAACCGATCAGCTTCAAACTCCTCATCCCGCTCGTATAGTGAAAGATCTGCAACATTGAAAGTAGGATGAACATTATAATGAGAAGGCAGTTCAATCCTGTAAGCATTTTCGTTGATCTTTTCTAGCACTTTGAATGGTCCATCTCCGCGAGGAGCGAGTTTTCCGTGTCTTTGGGCCGGGAACCTCTCCTTTCGGAGATGAACCCAAACCCAATCTCCTGGTTTGAGGATCAGCTTCTTCCGGCCCCGATTGGCATATTTGGCATAGCTCTCAGCAGCCTTCGCCAGACTTTCGCGCACGTCTTTGTGTAGGTTCTTGATCGCTGTGGCCCTGTCCCTGCCATTAAAATTAAGATGCTCACTACAGGGTAGTGGCAGGAGATCGACTGGGGTCAGTGGATTAAAACCATACACAACTTCAAAAGGAGAAACATGCGTGGCACTATGGACATGTATGTTATATGCGAACTCTATGTGTGGCAGACATTCGTCCCAGCTTTTCGAGTTGGAGGATGTGATAATTCTGAGCAAATTGCCCAGCACTCTGTTGATCGCCTCCGTTTGACCATCAGTCTGGGGATGGTATGAAGTGGAAAACAGTAGCTGCGTGCTGATTTCTCTCCAAAATCCTTTCCAAAAATAGCTCATAAACTTGGTGTCTCTATCCGACACAATCGTTTTCGGTACTCCATGAAGACGTACCACTTCCCTAAAGAACAGCTTAGCTATATGTCGGGCATCGTTGGTTTTTGCACATGGGATAAAATGTGCCATCTTGGAAAATCGGTCCACTACCACAAAAATTGAGTCTTTAGCTCTAGCAGTCCGTGGTAGTCCCAGTACAAAATCCATCGAGATGTCCAGCCAGGGTCCTTGAGGCACAGGCAATGCTTGGTACAAACCATGAGGCTTCACAGTTGATTTGGCCTTCAGACAGACCAGACATTTTGCAATGTAGTCAGAAACCTGTTTCTGCATTCCTGGCCAGTAGAATATTTCTGAAAGTACTCCCATAGTTGCATGCTTTCCAAAGTGTCCCATGAGGTCTCCCCCGTGAGCTTCTTGAATCAGCAACTCCCTAATGGATCCCCTTGGAATGCATAACCTGTTACCATAATAGAGAAATCCATGTAGGCGGCAGTACTCCTTGTACCCCTTCTGTTCTGTCAGCTTGAAAATTTCCTTGAAGTCTTCATCAGTGGCATACTGAGTCTTGACTTGCTCAAATCCAAATAGTTTAATTGTTGCAAATGATAACAACGCTAGTCTTCGGAACAGCGTATCTGCAACCACATTTTCCTTGCCCTTTTTATACTTGATCACATACGGGAATGTCTCGATAAATGCGCTCCATCGGGCGTGTCTCTTGCTCAATTGGCCCTGCACCTTGATGTGCTTAAGCGTCTCGTGATCAGTATGTATGATGAACTCTCGGCCTCGGAGGTAGTGCTGCCATGTCCTTAGAGCTTGTACAATAGCATATAATTCCTTATCATAAGTGGAGTAGTTCAACTGCGCTCCACTGAACTTTTCGCTGTAATATGCTATCGGTCGTCCTTCTTGAAGTAACACGGCTCCCATTCTGGTTCCCGATGCATCGCTCTGTACTTCGAATGGCAACTCGAAGTTTGGCAGTCCTAGCACAGGTGCATGGGTCAGCTTGTCCTTAAGCTCATCAAAGGCTTTCTGTTGTGCTGGACCCCACTTGAATGGATTTTCCTTCTTGAGTAATGAAGTGATTGGGGCGGCAATCACACTGAACTGAGGGACGAATCTCCTAAAGAATCCGCTTAGACCTAGAAAACTTCTGACTTCGTGTACAGTGGTCGGCGGCTTCCACTCAGAAATTGCCCTGATTTTTGACTCGTCAACTTTAAGCCCATCCTTGCCCACTACAAATCCAAATAATGTGACCTCCGGAACACAGAAGTTACACTTCTCGAAATTTGCGTATAGTCGCACTTCTCGCAGTTTGTTCAAAACCTGTTGAACATGAGCAATATGATCAAATTCAGTGCAACTATAGATAAGGATATCATCAAAGTAAACTACAACACAAATTTGCCAATGAATTGTCTGAATGTCTCATTCATCAAACGCATAAAAGTGGATGGTGCATTTGTGAGGCCGAATGGCATAACGAGCCATTCGTAAAGCCCAAATTTCGTCTTAAAAGCAGTCTTCCATTCGTCTTCGGGTTGCATCCGGATCCGATGGTATCCACTTTTGAGATCGATCTTCGAAAATACGCTTGCACCGCCAAGTTCATCGAGTATGTCATCCAGACGAGGAATATGATGGCGGTATTTGACAGTGATGGCATTGACTGCCCGGCAATCGACGCACATCCGCCATTCTCCATTCTTTTTCGGCACTAAGAGCACTGGGACGGCACACGGTGATAAACTTTCCAGGACCCAACCTTTCTCAAGTAATCCTTGAACCTGTCGTTGAATTTCCTTCGTTTCCTCAGGGTTCATGCGATAGGCGGGTCGGTTAGGGATTGACGCTCCGGGCATGAAGTCAATTCTGTGCTCCACGCCTCGAAGTGGTGGTAATCCAATTGGCACCTCTTCAGGAAATACATCCTTGTTGCGTTCAAGCATCCTAGCAAAATTTTCAGACAATTCAGGTGCTATATTCGCAGTTCTAGAAATAGATTCATCATGCTTAATTAAAGCAAGAAAACAGTGACATGCAAAGCCAGGTTCTAGCGCGGCTTGCTTAAATTCTGTCTTAGTCAGTATCAGACACTAACTTTCTTCGTTTGTTTCCGCGGAGGTCTAGCCCACCTTGGCCTTGCCCTTGGCTATGGCCTTGGCAAGCTCTTCCGCTTTTGCCATGTTTGCTCTGAGATTCTCCGGGTCAAGTCCTACAAGTTTTACAGGCAGAGGCTTAAACAAATAGTCCTTTTGTCCATGCTTAAAGTACAAAACATTGGATTTGCCCCTATAAGTAGCATCCTTATCAAATAACCATGGTCGGCCTAACAAGACGTGGCATGCGTTCATCGGGACGACGTCGCATAACACCTTCTCGGAGTAAGTCCCTTTAGTGATGGGAACCCACGCCTGTTGGGTGACCTTGGTCCTTCCGCTGTTGTTCATCCAATGGAGGAGATATGGCTTGGGATGTTCTTCAAGGGGCAATTGTAACCTGCGAGCAGTATATAAGCTTACAACATTAGTGTAACTGCCGTTGTCAACAATTAAAGTAGCATTATTGCCCAATATTGTGCAACGACAATGAAAGAGATTCTCCATTTGTTCGTTGTCTGCGGCTTCAGTTCCTCTGTCGGCATTTAATGCTCTCATCGCCACAAGCATATTGATGTCCTCCTCTTCAGTATAGTCCACCTCTGGATTGGCTGGATCCTCAACCTGAAATTGTTTCGGATCTTCGCCATCATATTCAGGCTCTTCATCAGAATCGTAAATCCTAAAGACTCCAGGTTCAACTTCCTGTATGGCCCTGGTTTCATCGCCATTTTCAATAATCGCAATCCTTTTGGGATTGGGACACGCGTTCGCATAGTGGCCTCTTTTCCCGCATTTCCAACATGTGACTTCTCTTTGATCCCGTGCGGGTGGATTCTGATTCTGCTCTCGGACTGGTGGTCTATTTCTGTCATCTCGGTTGTATTCTCGGAAGTTCTTTCCCAATTCGAAACCTCTTGGTCGATCACGACCCAGGTCATTTTTGTGCGACTGCTGCGGCTGCGGCGGCTTATATCCTTGTGGTGGTCGGATTAACCATGGTTTGTTCGTATTGTAGTTTCCGGATGGAGGTAGGCGAGGAACCTTCTTCTTAAGTTGTGCTTCGAATCTTGAAGCCTTTTTGACAAGATCAGTGATGTTGATGTAGCCTCGCATCTCCATTTCTTCGTGTATTTCTGGCCTCAGATGGTGTGCAAATCTGGTAAGAGTTATTAATGGATCCTCATTGATCTGAGATCGCATTAACAACAACTCCATCTCCCGGTAGTATTCTTCCACAGTTTTGGACCCTTGAGTGAGAGCAATGAGCTTCTTGTACATATCCGGCTTATATGTATGCGGTACAAATCGTTGCTCCATGATGTGCAAGAGATACTCCCAATTGGTCACTTGTGGTTGTCCTGCTACCTGGTTTCCTGTGCAATACTTTTGCCACCATACTTGAGCATAATCCTTAAATTCAGTCACAGCCAATTGTACCTTCTTAAAATCAGAATAATTGTGATAGTTGTAGATCATCTTCATAGAATGTTTCCAATCAAGGAATCAACAGGATCACCGTCCCCTTGAAAGGAGGAATAGTGAACTTGATGCTCTTGAGATTGTCATCATTCTGTGGATTAACATCTACAGCCGGCTCAAATTCTAATCTTTGTCTGGCAACATGTGGCTGCAGTTGTTGATGTGGCACAAATCCTTGCGGCGCAGGTGCGGCGGCAGGTGGGGGAGGCATTGACAGCGGATCATTGGCTGGAAAATCTGGCTGCCCTGATTTTCAGACTGCCATGAGGAGGTTGGCAGCAATGATGGGTGCAATCGGTGCCGTGCACTGGAGTTCGGTCCCAACATTCGGTTGAACTGTCCGAACTGCAGCTCCTGTTCTTCTATAGCGTCCTCTGCTGCCTGCATGTCTGCTCGGGATACTCCGCTTCTGCTTTCGGGCATATTTACTAGATTAGACACATTGGTTGGATTGGGTGGAGTCGCAGTCTGAGCTGGAGGTGTCGTATTCTGCAGCGAGGGAGCATTGTAGAAGGCCTCCTCGAATCTTTTCTCAACCAGCCTTTGACATTGTTGTTGTATAATGTCATTTTGGAATTTGATGCGTTCTCCAATGTCCTCAACAAGTCCGTCCATCCGTTCATTAACTGTAGCGATGTTAGCAGCATTGGTCCCAATAGAAGTAGAATGGCCGTCCAATTTTTGGTTCATGGTCCTCAACATCTCCATGATATCATCAAGACTTGCTCCTGTGTTACCTGCCATCTCAATAAAACAAACAAACAAAAATATGTATAGATATAAAATGTTAGAAAAATAAACAGAAATCTATAGAGTGAACACGCAGATATTCCTCTCAATTTCAGCTCCTTGGTCCAGACACCACTGTCGAAATTCACCTGCTCAATGACCCAATCAGATGCAAATAGGAAATAAATTGTGACGCGCAAATCACGAAGCAGTGTGAAAGTGCTCGACTCAATCAATAAATAGCTCGGATGTGTATGATGCGATGCAATCTGATATGAGTTTGCAGTTTTAAACAGGTATTTCAAGCAATGAACAGTGATATATGTCCCAATTTGAAACTGTAAAATAAAAGCTCACAAGAAACTGCACTCGAGGAAAATACCCGGTTTACTCAAACGACTTCTCGGGCTAGGTTTCACAGACTGCCAGTCTCGATATTCACTTTATTGTACGAGGTACTCAAGTGACTTCTCGGACTAGGTTTCAGTCTGTGCCAGTCCGATATTCGTTTTATTGTAACACTCAAAACACTCAAATTATGGGAAGACCCTCACGCGCGTAATGGCTGCGTATAATGCACGGGCGTGACACGTGGCAGCTTCCGAGTGGGTGGTGAAATCCCCAATTTCAACAATATGCTCCGTTTCAACAATTGGTGAAAGTAGTGGAAACTGGTCGTGAGACTGATCTGTGTCGCGAAAGGTGGTATCGCGACTGGAGGTTGGCGACACGAGTTCGGAGACTTGTACAAACTCGTCATAGTGACCCACTGGCACTATTTCAACAAACTCGTCAGGGTTGTACAAGACAATTAAAACCCCAAAAAGCAAATCGTACTATTTCCGAACTTGTCCCCCACGTAAACCCTAATAACACCTATCTATTACAACCTCTTGGATCAAATATCCAAAATAAAGAACACTTTGGTCTTCATACAATATTCAAACCCAACTCACTCAACCAAACCCCCACTGTTCATGCAAGACATACTATATTTAAAACATTAAACACATCTTCATCATGCATAAACACACATACACGGATTAGAGACATAAAACTCAAGAACACATAGGGTTTTGCAAATAATGGCCGAATCTTGGGAAAATTGTAGAAAATTATTCCCTTGGCCAAAATCTACAATCCTTATATGAATCTTCAAGTAAGAACACTGTCCAATCCAAATATGCCACCAGATTTGGAAAATAATGGCTTAAACAAAATGGTAAAGCTGAACAGTGACCCGAGAACACTATTTTTAGGGTTTTGTGATTTTTATATGGATGAGAAAGAAAGAAAAATGGTGTAGAAATCCTATCAACTAGCAAACATAGGCTTTGATACCAAAATAAATTGATCCCATGGATCGATTTGTTTGCTAAGATTGGTCACCGGATAAGGTTTCAAGGAAAAGAGCAAAATAAGAATAAAATAACAATGAAAGATAAAGGGATAAGAAGCTTTGGAGAAAGGGGACTAAGTATGGCCGAATGGGATAGAGATTTACCCTAAACAAACAACAACCATGAGTGCATTCTCCATGTCCATCGAAGCAAGCTCCAATCTTCAATGGTGTGGGTGAACCGAAGGTTAACGCACAAATTGTTGAGAGCACCGTAGGTACTCTCTAGGAGAAAATATGACTTTGATTAATGCAAATAGGGTTTGTCAAAATATCAAAGTGAATACAACACTTGGGGACCTCATATATTTAGAGGAAAGCCCTAGAACTGGATTAAACAACCCTAGCAATGTTTTGAACAATTCGGATACAAGGAAATCATAAACTGGATAAGCTTGTGTCGCTAGCCATGGCAGTGTCGCGAAACGGGATCGCGACAGGGGTGGAAGTCCGCGACAGGGTTCTTCTGGATCAATTCTTCTCCTCGTGGCGCTAAACGTACCCTGTCGCGAGACGGGGTCTAGCGACAGGGGCTCCGCGACAGGGGTTCCGCACCAGGGTCTTCGAGATCGGATTCCTCCCCGTGTCGCTAGAGGGGGTCTCGCGACACGGGTCCTAGCTTCGCGACAGGGAACTTGTTTCGCGACAGGTGAAGAAATTCCCCCAACTTCATCCGGCTGGGGCCCACCGAGTCCGGCGACACTGTTCCGGCGTTGACAGGTCGTTGACCGGTGCCGGCGACTTTTCTGGCGGGATTCCGGCCATCTTCCGGCAACTTTGCCAGAGCTTCGGCGACCTTTGGTGCTGACGGCGGCGATGACGGCGGTGACGGTGGCGGCGTTCGTGGGGCCCTCTGTTGACCTCCTTATGCTGTCTTGCTCTGTTTGTGCATCTTGAGGTCTCCTTCCTTTCGAATTTAGTTGGACGGGGTGGGTCCCAAATTAATGAGACACGGGCCTTTCCGGAATTCTTCTGCCTGCATCAGCAGCTTCAATTTGGGCTCCGTCATCGGCTCCAGTTTATCTGCTTCCTGAAATAAAAACAAAGAGAAAGAATTAACAAACTTCTTTACTCGGGCCTTTGAAACCGGCCCTTCCGGGAAATAGGGAATCATGATGCCATGTGTCATGACATCCATGTCATCACCCAACGGGCAACGTTTTGCTGAAATGCCACCCGATGGGCACCGTATTACCGACAGGCCACCCGACACCGTTTTACCGACAGGCCACCCGACAGGCACCGTTTTTCCAACAGGCCACCCGACGGGCACTGTTTTACCGAAATGCCACCCATCGAACACCGTTTACCGACAAGCCACCCGACGGGCACCGTTTTACCGACAGGCACCTGACACCATATGGGCACTGTTTTACCGACATGCCCGCGGGCACAATTTTACCGACAGGCCACCCGACGAGCACCGTTTTATCGACACGCCACCCGACGGGAACCGTTTTACCGACAGGCCACCCGGCGGGCGTCGTTTTACCGACAGGCCACCGTTTTACCGACACGCCACGCGAGGGGTGCCGTTTTACCGACATGCCCGCCGGGCCCCATTTTACCGACAGGCCACCCGACGAGCACCGTTTTACCGACAGTCACCCGATGGGAACTATTTTACCGACATGCCGCCCGACGGGCACCGTTTTAAGGAATGACCACCCCAGGGGCACCGTTTTAACGACATGCCACCCGACGGGCACCGTTCTACCGAAATGCCCCCGACGGGCACCGTTTTACCGACATGCCACCCGACGGGCACCGTTCTACCGACATGCCCGACCGGCACCCTTTTATTGACACGCCACCCGACGAGCAACGTTTTACCGACATGCCACCCGACGGGCACCTCTTTTCCGACAGGCCACCTGACGGGCCCTGTTTTACCGACAAGCCACCTGACGGGCACCGTTTTACCGACATACCACCTGACGGGCACCGTTTTACCGACATACCACCCGACGGGCACCGTTTTATCGAAATGCACCCCCACTAGGCACCGTTTTACCGACGGACACTGTTTTACCAACAGGCCACCCGACGGGCACCGTTTTGCCGACATGCCACCCGACGGGCACCGTATTACCGACAGGCCACCCGACACCGTTTTACCGACAGGCCACCCGACAGGCACCGTTTCTCCAACAGGCCACCCGACGGGCACTGTTTTACCAAAATGCCACCCACCGAGCACCGTTTACCGACAAGCCACCCGACGGGCACCGTTTTACCGACAGGCCACTTGACACCATATGGGCACCGTTTTACCGACATGCCCGCGGGCACAATTTTACAGACAGGCCACCCGACGAGCACCGTTTTATCGACACGCCACCCGACGGGAACCGTTTTACCGACAGGCCACCCGGCGGGCGTCGTTTTACCGACAGGACTCCGTTTTACCGACACGCCACGCGAGGGGTGCCGTTTTACCGACATGCCCGCCGGGCCCCATTTTACCGACAGGCCACCCGACAAGCACCGTTTTACCGACAGCCACCCGATGGGCACTATTTTACCGACATGCCGCGCGACGGGCACCGTTTTCGGAATGACCACCCCAGGGGCACCGTTTTACCGACATGCCACCCGACGGGCACCGTTTTACCGAAATGCCCCCGGCGGGCACCGTTTTACCGACATGCCTCCCGACGGGCACCGTTCTACCGACATGCCCGACCGGCACCCTTTTATTGACAGGCCACCCGACGAGCACCGTTTTACCGACATGCCACCCGACGGGCACCTTTTTTCTGACAGGCCACCCGACGGGCACCGTTTTACCGACATACCACCCGACGGGCACCGTTTTATCGTAATGCACCCCCACTAGGCACCGTTTTACCGACGGACACTGTTTTACCAACAGGCCACCCGACGGGCACCGTTTCGCCGACATGCCACCCGACGGGCACCGTGTTACCGACAGGCCACCCGACACCGTTTTACTGACAGGCCACCCGACAGGCCACCCGACAGGCACCGTTTTTCCAAATGGCCACTCGACGGGCACTGTTTTACCGAAATGCCACCCACCGAGCACCGTTTACCGACAAGCCACCCGACGGGCACCGTTTTACCGACAGGCCACTTGACACCATATGGGCACCGTTTTACCGACATGCCCGCGGGCACAATTTTACCGACAGGCCACCCGACGAGCACCGTTTTATCGACATGCCACCCGACGGGAACCATTTTACCGAAAGGCCACCCGGCGGGCGTCGTTTTACCGACATGCCACCGTTTTACCGACAGGCCACGCGAGGGGTGCCGTTTTACCGACATGCCCGCGGGGCCCCATTTTAACGACAGGCCACCCGACGAGCACCGTTTTACCGACAGCCACCCGATAGGCACTATTTTACAGACATGCCGCCCGACGGTCACCATTTTAAGGAATGACCACCCCAGGGGCACCGTTTTACCGACATGCCACCCGACGGGCACCGTCTTACCGAAATGCCCCCAACGGGCACCGTTTTACCGACAGGCCACCCGACGGGCACCGTTCTACCGACATGCCCGACCGGCACCCTTTTATTGACAGGCCACCCGACGAGTACCGTTTTACCGACATGCCACCCGACAGGCACCTTTTTTCCGACAGGCCACCTGATGGGCCCTTTTTTACCGAAAGGCCACCCGACGGGCACCGCTTTTTCTGACTGGCCACCCGACGGGCAATGTTTTACCGACATACCACCTTACAGGCACCGTTTTACCGAAATGCCCCCCCCACCGGGCGTCGTTTTACCGACAGGCCCCCCCACCGGGCGTCGTTTTACTGACAGGCCACCTGACTGGCACCGTTTTACCGACAGGCCACCCGGCGGGCACCGTATTACCGACAGGCAATCGACGGGCACTGTATTACCGACGGGCACCGTTTTACCGACAGGCCACCGACGGGCACCTTTTAATTGACGGGCACCCTACGGTCACTATTTTGCCGGCAGGCCACCCGATGGGCACCATTTTACCGACATGCCCGACGGGCAGCACTATTTTACCGACATGCCACCCGACGAGCACCGTTTTATCGACACGCCACCCGATGGGCACCGTTTTACCGACATGCCACCCGACGGGCGTCGTTTTACCGACAGGCCACCGACAGGCACCATTTGACCGACAGGCCACGCGACGGGCACTGTTTTACCGACAGGCCACCCGATGGGCACAATTTTTTCGACAGGCCAAGCGACGGGCACCGTTGTTCCGATAGACCACCCCATGGGCACCGGTTTACCGAAAGACCACCCGACGGGCACCGTTTTACCGAAATGCCCTCCGACGGGTACCGTTTTACCGACAGGCCACGCGATGGGCACCGTTTTACCGACATGCCCGACGGGACCCTTTTATTGACAGGCCACCCGATGCGCGACGTTTTACCGACATACCACCCGACGGGCACCGTTTTTCCGCAGGCCACACGACGGGCACCGTTTTACCGACTGGCAACCCGACGGGCACCGTTTTATCGACATACCACCCGACAGGCCCCGTTTTACCGACATACCACCCGGGGGGCACTGTTTTATCGAAATGCACCCCCAGTAGGCACCGTTTTACCGACGGACACTGTTTTACGAACAGGCCACCCGACGGACACCGTTTTGCCGACAGGCCACCCGACGGGCACCGTATTACCGACAGGCCACCTGAAATCGTTTTACCGACAGGCTACCCGACAGCCACCGTTTTTCCAACAGGCCACCCGACGGGCACAATTTTACCGAAATGCCACCCACCGAGCAGCGTTTACCGAGAAGCCACCCGACGGGCACCGTTTTACCGACAGGCCATCAGACACCATATGGGCACCGTTTTACCGACATGCCCGCGGGTACAATTTTACCGATAGGCCACCCGACGAGCACCGTTTTATCGACACGCCACCCGACGGGCACCGTTTTACCGACATACCACCCAACGGGCATCGTTTTACCGAAATGCCCCCTCAACAGACACCGTTTTACCGACGGGCATTGTGTTACCAACAGACCACCAGACGGGCACTGTTTTACCGACAGGCCCCCGACGGGCAGCATTTTACCGACAGGCCACCCGACGGGCACCGTTTTACCGACTGGCCACCCGACGGGCAATGTTTTACCAACGTACCACCCGACGGGCACCGTTTTACTGAAAATGCCCCCCCACCGGGCATCATTTTACCGACGAGCATCATTCTACTGACAGGCCACCCGACGGGCACCGTTTTACAGATAGGCCAACCGACGGGTACCGTATTACCGATAGGCCAACCGACGGGCACCGTATTACCGACAGGCCACCAGACACCGTTTTACCAACAGGCCACCCGATGGGCACAATTTTTTCGATAGGCCAAGCGACGGGCACCGTTTTTCTGATAGACTACCCCATGGGCACCGTTTTACCGAAATGCCCCCCGACGGGCACCGTTTTACCGACAGGCCACCCGATGGGCACCGTTTTACCGACATGCCCGACGGGACCCTTTTATTGACAGGCCAACCGATGCGCGCCGTTTAACCGACATGCCACCCGACGGGCACCGTTTTTCCACAGGCCACACGACGGGCAACACTTTACCTACTGGCAACCCGACGGGCACCGTTTTACCGACATACCACCCGACAGGCACCGTTTTACCGACATACCACCCGACGGGCATCGTTTTATCGAAATGCACCCCCACTAGGCACCGTTTTACCGACGGACACTATTTTACAAACAGACCACCCGACGGGCACCGTATGCCGACATGCCACCCGACGGGAACCGTATTACCGACAGGCCACCCGACAGGCACCGTTTTTCCAACAGGCCACCCGACGGGCATTGTTTTACCGAAATGCCACCTACTGAGCACCGTTTACCGACAAGCCACCCGACGGGCACCATTTTACCGACAGGCCACCTGACACCATATGGGCACCGTTTTACCGACATGCCTGCGGGCACAATTTTACCGATAGGCCACCCGACGAGCACCGTTTTATCGACACGCCACCCGACGGGAACCGTTTTACCGACAGGCCACCCGGCGGGCGTCGTTTTACCGACGGGCCACCGTTTTACCGACAGGCCACGCGAGGGGTGCCGTTTTACCGACATGCCTGCTGGGCCCCATTTTATCGACAGGCCATCCGACGAGCACCGTTTTATCGACAGCCACCCGATGGGCACTATTTTATCGACATGCCGCCCGACGGACACCGTTTTATGGAATGACCACCCCAGGGGCACCGTTTTACCGACATGCCATCCGACGGGCACCGTTTTACCGAAATGCCCCCGACGGGCACCGTTTTACCGACAGGCCACCCGACGGGCATCGTTCTACCGACATGCCCGACCGGCACCCTTTTATTGACAGGCAACCCGATGAGCACCGTTTACCGACATGCCACCCGACGGGCACCTTTTTTCCGACAGGCCACCTGACGGGCCCTGTTTTACCGACAAGCCACCCGACGGGCACCGCTTTTCTGACTGGCCACCCGACGAGCATTGTTTTACCAACATACCACCTGACGGGCACCGTTTTACCGAAATGCCCCGACGGGCACCGTTTTACCAACAGGCCTCCCGACGGGCACTCATTTATTGATAGGCCACCCGACGAGCATTGTTTTACCGTCATGCCACCCGATGGGCAGCACTATTTAACGACAGGCCACCCGAAGAGCACCGTTTTATCGACACGCCACCCGACGGGCACTGTTTTACCAACAGGCCACCCGACGACACCGTTTTACCGACATACCACCAACGGGCATCGTTTTACCGAAATGCCCCCTCAACAGACATCATTTTACCGACGGGCATTGTGTTACCAACAGACCACCAGACGGGCACTGTTTTACCGACAGGCCCCCGACGGGCAGCATTTTACCGACAGGCCACCCGACGGGCACCGTTTTACCGACTGGCAACCCGACGGCCAATGTTTTACCAACGTACCACCCGACGGGCACCGTTTTACTGAAAATCCCCCCCACCGGGCACCGTTTTACCGACGAGCATCATTCTACTGACAGGCCACCCGACGGGCACCGTTTTACAGATAGGCCAACCGACAGGTATCGTATTACCGACAGGCCAATCGACGGGCACCGTATTACCGACAGGCCACCAGACACCGTTTTACCGACAGGCCACCCGATGGGCACAATTTTTTCGACAGGCCAAGCGACGGGCACCGTTTTTCCGATAGACTACCTCATGGGCACCGGTTTACCGACAGGCCACCTGACGGGCACCGTTTTACCGAAATGCCCCCCGACGGGCACCGTTTTACCGACAGGCCACCCGATGGGCACCGTTTTACCAACATGCCCGACGGGACCCTTTTATTGACAGGCCACCCAATGCGCGCCGTTTTACCAACATGCCACCCGACGGGCACCGTTTTTCTGCAGGCCACACGACGGGCACCATTTTACCTACTGGCAACCCGACGGGCACCGTTTTACCGACATACCACCCGACAGACACCGTTTTACCGACATACCACCCGACGGGCACCGTTTTATCGAAATGCACCCCCACTAGGCACCGTTTTACCGACGGACACTGTTTTACCAACAGGCCACCCGACGGGCACCGTTTTGCCGACATGCCACCCGACGGGCACCATGTTACCGACAGGCCACCCGACACCGTTTTACCGACAGGCCACCCGACAGGCACAATTTTTCCAACAGGCCACCCGACGGGCATTGTTTTACCGAAATGCCACCCACTGAGCACCGTTTACCGACAAGCCACCCGACGGGCACCGTTTTACCGACAGGCCACCTGACACCGTATGGGTACCATTTTACCGACATGCCTGCGGGTACAATTTTACCGACAGGCCACCCGACGAGCACCGTTTTATCGACACGCCACCCGACGGGAACCGTTTTACCGACAGGCCACCCGGCGGGCGTCGTTTTACCGACAGGTGATGACAGCCTTTTATGACTATCATTTGCGTCCAATTTAGTGTCTTAATGATGATCTTTTGTTCTTAATTCCATTGATTTTTTGATGAATAATCATGGAGGATCAGAAAAGATGGAAGAAGAATTAAGATTGCGAAGAAGTTGGAATTACACTGAAAATGGCTTGAAATTCTAAGTTTTCTTTGAAGTTAAGCTGGAAAGCAGCAGGAAGTGGAAAAGACATAGCGAGGAAAGAAAAGGAATGGTGCGAGGGCTTGTGCTCGAAATCAGGAAAAGATTTAAAGAAAATGTGCAGATACTGAAGTCCACGCGATGACTGTTTGACATCGCGAGGAAAAGAAGATCTGTGCAAGACAGAAAGTTTTATACATCATGGCGAGAAGCAAACTCTTTGGAGAAATTGTAAGACCTCGCCTTGTTGAGAAAGATGATTAAATTTCTGAACTCTCGCTTTGAAGGAACTGGACAAAGCGAGAGGAGAGTTATTCTGATGCGAGCGGTTATCATCCAAGGCTTAAGCAGTTACAACGCCCATCTATAAATAAGGCCCTTGGGGGAATCAGCTCAGCAGGCGGGAGATTGAAGAGAATAGCTCGATTTTACTCTCCAGTCCATTTTTAGAATTTAGTAGGTAGGTTAGGATTTAATTTTCATTGCAATTTACTTTGAGTTCTTCAGATTTGTAATTCGATTTCGCAGTAGATTTCTTTAAGATAGTTTTTTTATTAGCTTGAGGATACCCTGGGAGGAGAGTTGCTTTTGGATTGCTTGTTCATCCATCACGACGATCATCATCTAAACTTCCGACTTCTTCGCTCACCTTTGCATTATTCTGATTGCAATCAGATTTCCAGGTGTATTCGTTTTTAATTCTTTGTTATTCGAGATACATGAAGAATGATCAGTTATCAGATTGTGAATTTCTTATCTTTCTGGTTTCCATTTCTATTTCTTAATTCTGTTTCAGAAGAGTATAAACCTCAACTTCGATATTCAATTTTGGATTTTGCATCATATCTCTAATTCAATTCTCGAAGATCGTAATACTTCCATATCTTTAATTCATAAATTGTTCGTTCTAATTACGCAAGAAGTTTGGATATTGTAACCGAGTTAGGTATGATCTGGCAGAATTATGAATTCATTTGATTTTCTGTTGATATTACGTCATGATCACAAAATAGGAAGAGAATCATAGTGTTTAATGTTCAGAACTTTAAAAGGTTCCTAGAGACCCATGCAGTGTTAATCATCGCATGATAATCTTTAAGAATTAATAATTCTAAGTTCATGAAATTGGATGTGAAAGGTTCTGTATTCATGATTTTCTAAACGGAAACCCCAGAAGGTAGTTATGACAGTTATAAACCCTGATCATTTACTTCACATAAGGATAAACCCACGCTTCATCCTAAAAGATGATGCGAGGAAATATCCAGATAACTTTGCTGTGACAAAGGCTATTCTAATACTCTAGCGATGTCAATCTGACAAAGCGAGAGGACCAATCTATAATAGCAACAGATTTGATATCCATTTCTCAGGGTATCAACTATTCACTTTTACTTCTTATACATATATAACCCCTATCTTATAAGTAGGAATTGAATACCTCGCCGCATTCTTACAGAAATTATTGCGAGGCATTCAGTTCTTTGTATAAACAAAATCTGAGGAACATTCTTTGAATATTAACTCCCTCCACGCTGTACAGACATAGCGTGCGGAAAATTGGAATGTTCATAGTTTGAAACCCAAAGTAGTTACTGCGAGTTACTTTGGACATTTATTTTGCAGAATTATTTCTCAAATCCTTTTTCTTGGGAAAGTTATTTCCTAATTCTGCCTAGTTTCCGATGTATATTTTGGAAACACCCTAGCATTTTGATTAAGAGGACTCAGAACCCTCAACGTTTCTTTATATATATAATATTACATATACATATAATATTTTGGGATATTTCCCAGTCTATGATGAGTAATCTTACTTCATAATTATAGATTCATAATTCATATCTGCAATTCGTGTTACTATTTTCACTAGTACAATGAGAAAAGATGATGATATAAGTTTTCTCAATCATTATTTACTCAGGATTAATGAAGAACAAACTTGTTCTTTAGTTGGGCATTTAGTACCTGTCGTTTAAAAGGGAAAGATGTTTCAAAAACCATCTTTTGTCCTAATAATTAGTAGAGTATTAGGAAGATTAATTTCCAGGGTTCATGGCTTTATAGTTATCACTATATGCTATGAGTAGGAGATTAAATATTTCTCTTACAGTCTACTAATCCTGAGTTAAATCATGGATACTTAGAAATGTTTACAGAGATTTCTCGAGCTAAATCATTTATACAAATCTGAGTAGTCTGGATAAGTCAAGGAATTTGAATAGCAATTTCATCTTGATATACTTACAGGACTATTATTTCTTACAAATACTTGCAGGAATTACTCTGAGGAAACAAGTCTTATGAAAACATTGGATGATAGATTTAAAAAATTGTTTTCTTTTCACTTTTTGTAGAGGACATCCAACACAGGGTCATAAGATCAGTTTGACCAGAGTAATGAAAAGAATAACTTCAAGTTCAGATGAATATAGCATGATTTAGAAGTGACCTCGAGTTGTCAAAGGCTTAATCTGAGTCTGAAAGAGATAGATTAAGTGACAGTTCTAACAAGCTTTTATCACAGAAAGAGTCTGACCGATCATTCTGTGATGATAGTATTCCATGATTTCAGAGCTTAGAATGTCATGACACTGAATCATAAGTACCTGTCTTGGGAAGTGATTTAAGACATGAAGATTTGATTAAGTTGTATAAAGGATTTTTCTATCTCAATGGACTTTCATTATGTTTTAACCATTGAGGTATGATACTCTCATCATATTCTTATTTCGTCCATTTGATTTGGTCCGTAATATCTTAAACACATGAATATAATCACAATATTCAACATCATTTTAATTGCTTTCTTTACTAATTTTTACAGCTTTAAGCATTTACATTTTATCATTAAATCTTTAGTAATCAACATTACAACATCCTTAAACCAAGAGTAGAGACAGATTCTAGAGCTAATAATTCTATTAAAACACTTCTATCGTGTAACTCTCTATTGAACGATCCCGACAATAAAAATAAATATTGCAGCTTGATACCGTGCGCTTCCGGTAGGAAAAACTAGGCAAGCTTTTTAACAGCCCTATAGGATTATAGTGTAAAGGCTGTCGGGGGGCATTGCAGCGGGGTTTTACCTCAAAGCTTCATGGCGCCGTTGCCGGGGAGGGTGTAGCGTTATGAATTTTAGAACTGTAGATACTCTTTGGTTTAACTGTAATTATTTACTTTATACCATAACAAATTCATAAATTCTTTCATTTTGTTCACAGAAGAAGTCTCAACAGTTTATGAGCGAGAGAATAACTCGATCTTCAAGACCACCTTTGCTTCCTTTTAATTGGGAACTTGAGAGAACAGCAAGGCTGATCAGAGCAAGTGCAAGAAGGAGACAGAGAGATCTTGTGGAAGGGAATCTTTCAACAATAACTAGGATGGCTAACAATGGACACAATGACGGACCTGGAAACTTACCAAATGGACAACCAGATAATCAGCAAAATGTTCCACTTCGAGGACATTTTCAAGCACCACAGAGAGCTGCTGCACCACAATTTATTCATCAACACTATTTTCCACCAAATTTTGCTAATCCTGTTCCAAATCCTCAAGAAGAACAATATCAACCATGGCAACCAAATGTTGATCAGTATTTGGCTGGAACAGATGAGGAGGTTGATATACCGCCTGGTATATTAAATCTAGCATCTTCTAGGCCTTTTATGGAATGAGTGCTGAATATCCACACTTGCATCTCAAAAAGTTTGTTGAACTAAGTAAGACAGTGAAGAAAGGAAGAGCCTCAAGGGAGACCATTCAACTAGCAATGTTTCCATTCTCTTTGGATGGTTCTGCGAAAGAATGGTATGATTCATTGAATGCTCAACAGAAGGCTACTTGGCCAGAATTAGTCAGAAACTTCTTACTCAAGTATTTTCCTGAAAGCAAAGTAGATGAATGGGTAGATAAGATTTCTAGCTTCAAGATGAGAAAAGGAGAATCTCTGAAGGATGCTCGAGACAGATTCTTTGATATGCTTAAGAGATGTCCACAACATGGTATCACAGAAAGAAGACTTTTAAAGATCTTTTTCACTGGACTCACTCACACTTGGCAGATGATGATTAATGCCACTGGAGGGGAACAATTACTTCAGATGCCACTTGATAGAGCGTGGTCAACAATAGACACCATGACAGCCAGCAGAGCAGTCCTCCAAGACGATGATCCACCATCTCCTACAAGAAAGAGTCTTGTCATCCACACAGACAAAAATGAAGAGAAATTTACAGCACTCACTAAGCAGATTGCTGAGCTACAGTTAGCTCAGCAAACAAATCAACAGGCTCAGCATCAACAACAACAGCAACCAGTGATGATCCTTCAACCTGCTCCAATGGAACCGGTGTATCAGTGCGGAATTTGCTCAGGGCCACATCACAATGATCAGTGTCCACAAATTCAGGAAGCCCCAAAGCAAGATGAGAGCTGTAACTACACCGGATTCCAGAATAAACACCCGAATCTGAGCTATGGTAATACTCAGAACGCACAAAATGCACATCTTCTGAACCCACAACAACAAAATCAGCAGCAGTTTCGTCCTCCACAACCATTCTATCCACAACAACAGATGTACCCTCAGAGACCTCTTCAACAGATGAACCAACAGAACAGGCCATATGGACAGTTTGCACCAGTCCCTGTGAACTTTCCACAACAACCTTATCCTGTTGCTCAAGACAATACTTACTCTTTAAAGGTGAAGAAAACTCTGAAGGAGTTTATTATTAAGCAGACAGAGACGAATAATCAACTGCAGGCTTCAATCAAGAATGTTGAAAATTCAGTAACAGAGATGGCCAAATTACTACAGCAGAGAGAAAAAGGAAAATTACCAAGTTCTTCTGAAACAAATCCACAATGTA
>JAOANR010000011.1:23708741-23724549 GCA_030278955.1 Hygrophila difformis
GCACCGTTTTACCGACAGGCCACCCGACGAGCACCGTTCTACTGAAAGGCACCGTTTTACTGACAGGCCACCAGACGGACACCATTTTACCGAAAGGCACCGTTTTACCGACTGGCCTCCCGACGGGTACCGTTTTACTAACAGACACCGTTTTACCGACAGGCCACCCGACGGGCACCGTTTTACCGATAGGCACCGTTTTACCGATAGTCCACCCGACGGGCACCGTTTTACCGACAGGCCACCCGACGTGCACCGTTTTACCGATAGGCCGCCCGACGGGCACCGTTTTACCGAAAGGCCGCCCGACGGGCACCGTTTTACCAACGGGCCACCCGACGGGCACCGGTTTACCGACATGCCCGACGGGCACTGTTTTACCGACACGCCACCCGACGAGCACCGTTTTACCGACAGGCCACCCGACGGGCACCGTTTTACCGACAGGCCACCCCACGGACACTTATTTCCAACAGGCCACCCGACGGGCGCCGCTTTCCGACGGGCACCGTTTTACCGACATGCGCCGTTTTACCGACAGGCCACCCGACGGGCACCGGTTTACCGACATGCACCATTTTACTGACAGGCCACCCGACGGGCACCGTATTACCGACTAGCCACCCGACGAGCACCGTTTTACCGACATGCCACCCGACGGGCACCGTTTTTCCGACATGCCACCCGACGGGCACCATTGTACCGAAAGGCCACCCGACGGGCACCGTTTTACCGACAGGCCATCCGACGGGTACCGTTTACCGACATGCCCGATGGGCACCGTTTTATCGACATACCACCCGACGGGCGCCGTTTTACCTACATGCCCGACGGGCACCATTTTACCGATAAGCCACCCGATGGGCACAGTTTTACCGACATGCCACCCGACAGGCATCGTTTTTCCGACAGGCCACCCGACGACACCATTTTACCGATAGGCCACCCGACGGGCACCGTATTACCGACAGGCCACCCGACGGGCACCGTTTTACCGAAAGGCCACCCGACGGGAACCGTTTTTCTGACATTCCCGGCGGGCACCATTTTACCGACAGAACACCCGACGAGCACCGTTTTACTGAAATGCCCCCCGACAGGCATTGTTTTACCGACAGTCCACTCGAAGAGCACGGTTCAACCGACGGGCACCGTTCTAGCGACAGGCCACCCGACGGGCACAGTTTTACCGACATGCCACCCGACGAGCACCGACCGAAATGCCCCCCCAACGGGCACCGTTTTACCGACAGGCCTCCCGACGGTCACGATTTTACCGACAGGCCACCGACGGGCACCGTTATATCGAAAATCGCCCCGACGGGCACCGTTATACCAACTGGCCACCCGACGGGCACCGTTTTACTGATAGGCCACCCGACGGGCACTGTTTTACCGACAGGCCATTCGACGCTCACCGTTTTACCGACAGGCCACCCGACGGGCACCGTTTCACCGGCAGGCCCCCCGACGGGCAACGTTTTACCGACATGCCCACCGGGCACCGTTTTACCGACAGGCCACCCGACGGGCACTGTTTTACCGGCAGGCACCGTTTTCCCAATAGGCCACCCGACGGGCACCGCTTTACCGACACGCCACCCGACGGGCACAGGTTTACCGACTGGCCACCCGACGGGAAACGTTTTACCGACAGGCACCGTTTTACCGACAGGCCACCCGACGGGCACCGTTTTACAGAAATTCCCCCCGACGGGCACCGTTTTACCGACAGGCCACCCGACGGGCACCGTTTTACTGACAGGCACCCGAAGGGCACTGTTTTACCGACAGGCCACCCGACGGGCACCGTTTTACCGACATGCTCAACGGGCACCATTTTACCGATAGGCCACCCGATGAGCACCGTTATACCGACACGCCACCCGACGGGCACGATTTTACCGACATGCCACCGTTTGACCGAAACGCACCCCGACGGGCACCGTTTTACCGACAGGCCTTCCGACGGGCACCGTTTCAACGAAATTCCCCCCGACGGGCACCGTTTTACCGACATGCCCGACGGGCCCCATTTTACCGATAGGCCACGCGACGAGCACCATTTTATAGACACGCCACCCGATGGGCTCAGTTTTATCGACATGCCACCCGACAGGCACCATTTTTCCGACAGGCCACCCGACGGGCACCGTTTTACCGACGGGCCACCTGACGGCCACCGTATTACCGATAGGCCACCCGACGGGCACCGTTTTACCTAAATGCCACCCGACGAGCACCGTTTTACCGAAAGGCCACCCGACAGTCACCGTTTTACCGACATGCCCGACGGGCACCATTTTACCGACAGGACACCCGACGAGCACCGTTTTACTGAAATATCTCCCGAGGGGCACTGTTTTACCGACAGGCCACCCGACGGGCACGGTTTTACCGACAGGCACCGTTTTACCGACAGGCCTCCCGACGGGCACCGTTTTACCGACAGGCCACCCGACGAGCACCGTTTTACCGAAAGGCACCGTTTTCCTGACAGGCCACCAGACGGACACCGTTTTACCGAAAGGCACCGTTTTACCGACTGGCCTCCCGACGGGTACCGTTTTACTGACAGGCACCGTTTTACCGACAGGCCACCCGACGGGCACCGTTTTACCGATAGGCACCGTTTTACCGACAGGCCACCCGAAGGGCACCGTTTTACCGACAGGCCGCCCGACGGGCACAGTTTTACTGAAAGGCCGCCCGACGGGCACCGTTTTACCGATAGGCACCGTTTTACCGACAGGCTACCCGACGGGCACCGTTTTACCGACAGGCCACCTGAAGTGCACCGTTTTACCGAAAGGCCGCCCGACGGGCACCGTTTTACCAACGGGCCACCCGACGGGCACCGGTTTACCGACATGCCCGACGGGCACTGTTTTACCGACACGCCACCCGACGAGCACCGTTTTACCGACAGGCCACCCGACGGGCACCGTTTTACCGACAGGCCACCCCACGGACACTTATTTCCAACAGGCCACCCGACGGGCACCGCTTTCCGACAGGCCACCCGACGGGCACCGTTTTACCGACATGCGCCGTTTTACCGACAGGCCACCCGACGGGCAACGGTTTACCGACATGCACCATTTTACCGACAGGCCACCCGACGGGCACCGTATTACCGACAAGCCACCCGACGAGCACCGTTTTACCGACATGCCACCCGACGAGCACCGTTTTACCGACAGGCCTTACGAAGGGCACCGTTTCACCGAAATTCCCCCTCGACGGGCACCGTTTTACTGACATGCCCGACGGGCCCCATTTTACCGATAGGCCACGCGACGAGCACCATTTTATAGACACGCCACCCGATGGGCTCAGTTTTATCGACATGCCACCCGACAGGCACCATTTTTCCGACAGGCCACCCGACGGGCATCGTTTTACCGACGGGCCACCTGACGGCCACCGTATTACCGATAGGCCACCCGACGGGCACCGTTTTACCTAAATGTCACCCGACGAGCACCGTTTTACCGAAAGGCCACCCGACAGTCACCGTTTTACCGACATGCCCGACGGGCACCATTTTACCGACAGGACACCCGACGAGCACCGTTTTACTGAAATATCTCCCGAGGGGCACTGTTTTACCGACAGGCCACCCGACGGGCACGGTTTTACCGACAGGCACCGTTTTACCGACAGGCCTCCCGACGGGCACCGTTTTACCGACAGGCCACCCGACGAGCACCGTTTTACCGAAAGGCACCGTTTTCCTGACAGGCCACCAGACGGACACCGTTTTACCGAAAGGCACCGTTTTACCGACTGGCCTCCCGACGGGTACCGTTTTACTGACAGGCACCGTTTTACCGACAGGCCACCCGACGGGCACCGTTTTACAGAAATTCCCCCCGACGGGCACCGTTTTACCGACAGGCCACCCGACGGGCACCGTTTTACTGACAGGCACCCGAAGGGCACTGTTTTACCGACAGGCCACCCGACGGGCACCGTTTTACCGACATGCTCAACGGGCACCATTTTACCGATAGGCCACCCGATGAGCACCGTTATACCGACACGCCACCCGACGGGCACGATTTTACCGACATGCCACCGTTTGACCGAAACGCACCCCGACGGGCACCGTTTTACCGACAGGCCTTCCGACGGGCACCGTTTCAACGAAATTCCCCCCGACGGGCACCGTTTTACCGACATGCCCGACGGGCCCCATTTTACCGATAGGCCACGCGACGAGCACCATTTTATAGACACGCCACCCGATGGGCTCAGTTTTACCGACATGCCACCCGACAGGCACCGTTTTTCCGACAGGCCACCCGACGGGCACCGTTTTACCGACAGGCCACCTGACGGTCACCGTATTACCGATAGGCCACCCGACGGGCACCGTTTTACCTAAATGTCACCCGACGAGCACCGTTTTACCGAAAGGCCACCCGACAGTCACCGTTTTACCGACATGCCCGACGGGCACCATTTTACCGACAGGACACCCGACGAGCACCGTTTTACTGAAATATCTCCCGAAGGGCACTGTTTTACCGACAGGCCACCCGACGGGCATGGTTTTACCGACAGGCACCGTTTTACCGACAGGCCTCCCGACGGGCACCGTTTTACCGACAGGCCACCCGACGAGCACAGTTCTACTGAAAGGCACCGTTTTACTGACAGGCCACCAGACGGACACCGTTTTACCGAAAGGCACCGTTTTACCGACTGGCCTCCCGACGGGTACCGTTTTACTGACAGACACCGTTTTACCGACAGGCCACCCGACGGGCACCGTTTTACCGACAGTCCACCCGACGGGCACCGTTTTACCGACAGGCCACCCGACGTGCACCGTTTTACCGATAGGCCGCCCGCCGGGCACCGTTTTACCGAAAGGCCGCCCGACGGGCACCGTTTTACCAACGGGCCACCCGACGGGCACCGGTTTACCGACATGCCCGACGGGCACTGTTTTACCGACACGCCACCCGACGAGCACCGTTTTACCGACAGGCCACCCGACGGGCACCGTTTTACCGACAGGCCACCCCACGGACACTTATTTCCAACAGGCCACCCGACGGGCACCGCTTTCCGACAGGCCACCCGACGGGCACCGTTTTACCGACATGCGCCGTTTTACCGACAGGCCACCCGACGGGCAACGGTTTACCGACATGCACCATTTTACCGACAGGCCACCCGACGGGCACCGTATTACCGACAAGCCACCCGACGAGCACCGTTTTACCGACATGCCACCCGACGGGCACCGTTTTTCCGACATGCCACCCGAAGGGCACCATTGTACCGAAAGGCCACCCGACGAGCACCGTTTTACCGATAGGCCATCCGACGGGTACCGTTTACCGACATGCCCGATGGGCACCGTTTTATCGACATACCACCCGACGGGCGCCGTTTTACCTACATGCCCGACGGGCACCATTTTACCGATAAGCCACCCGATGGGCACAGTTTTACCGACATGCCACCCGACAGGCATCGTTTTTCCGACAGGCCACCCGACGGCACCATTTTACCGATAGGCCACCCGACGGGCACCGTATTACCGACAGGCCACCCGACGGGCACCGTTTTACCGAAAGGCCACCCGACGGGAACCGTTTTTCTGACATTCCCGACGGGCACCATTTTACCGACAGAACACCCGACGAGCACCGTTTTACTGAAATGCCCCCCGACAGGCATTGTTTTACCGACAGTCCACTCGAAGAGCACGGTTCAACCGACGGGCACCGTTCTAGCGACAGGCCACCCGACGGGCACAGTTTTACCGACATGCCACCCGACGAGCACCGACCGAAATGCCCCCCCAACGGGCACCGTTTTACCGACAGGCCTCCCGACGGTCGCGATTTTACCGACAGGCCACCGACGGGCACCGTTATATCGAAAATCGCCCCGACGGGCACCGTTATACCAACTGGCCACCCGACGGGCACCGTTTTACTGATAGGCCACCCGACGGGCACTGTTTTACCGACAGGCCATTCGACGCGCTCACCGTTTTACCGACAGGCCACCCGACGGCCACCGTTTCACCGGCAGGCCCCCCGACGGGCAACGTTTTACCGACATGCCCACCGGGCACCGTTTTACCGACAGGCCACCCGACGGGCACTGTTTTACCGGCAGGCACCGTTTTCCCAATAGGCCACCCGACGGGCACCGTTTTACCGACTGGCCACCCGACGGGAAACGTTTTACCGACAGGAACCGTTTTACCGACAGGCCACCCGACGGGCACCGTTTTACAGAAATTCCCCCCGACGGGCACCGTTTTACCGACAGGCCACCCGACGGGCACCGTTTTACTGCAGGCACCCGAAGGGCACTGTTTTACCGACAGGCCACCCGACGGGCACCGTTTTACCGACATGCTCAATGGGCACCATTTTACCGATAGGCCACCCGATGAGCACCGTTATACCGACACGCCACCCGACGGGCACGATTTTACCGACATGCCACCGTTTGACCGAAACGCACCCCGACGGGCACCGTTTTACCGACAGGCCTTACGACGGGCACCGTTTCACCGAAATTCCCCCCGACGGGCACCATTTTACTGACATGCCCGACGGGCCCCATTTTACCGATAGGCCACGCGACGAGCACCATTTTATAGACACGCCACCCGATGGGCTCAGTTTTACCGACATGCCACCCGACAGGCACCGTTTTTCCGACAGGCCACCCGACGGGCACCGTTTTACCGACAGGCCACCTGACGGTCACCGTATTACCGATAGGCCACCCGACGGGCACCGTTTTACCTAAATGTCACCCGACGAGCACCGTTTTACCGAAAGGCCACCCGACAGTCACCGTTTTACCGACATGCCCGACGGGCACCATTTTACCGACAGGACACCCGACGAGCACCGTTTTACTGAAATATCTCCCGAAGGGCACTGTTTTACCGACAGGCCACCCGACGGGCACGGTTTTACCGACAGGCACCGTTTTACCGACAGGCCTCCCGACGGGCACCGTTTTACCGACAGGCCACCCGACGAGCACCGTTTTACCGAAAGGCACCGTTGTACTGACAGGCCACCAGACGGACACCGTTTTACCGAAAGGCACCGTTTTACCGACTGGCCTCCCGACGGGTACCGTTTTACTGACAGACACCGTTTTACCGACAGGCCACCCGACGGGCACCGTTTTACCGATAGGCACCGTTTTACCGACAGTCCACCCGACGGGCACCGTTTTACCGACAGGCCACCCGACGTGCACCGTTTTACCGATAGGCCGCCCGACGGGCACCGTTTTACCGAAAGGCTGCCCGACGGGCACCGTTTTACCAACGGGCCACCCGACAGGCACCGGTTTACCGACATGCCCGACGGGCACTGTTTTACCGACACGCCACCCGACGAGCACCGTTTTACCGACAGGCCACCCGACGGGCACCGTTTTACCGACAGGCCACCCCACGGACACTTATTTCCAACAGGCCACCCGACGGGCACCGCTTTCCGACAGGCCACCCGACGGGCACCGTTTTACCGACAGGCCACCCGACGGGCACCGGTTTACCGACATGCACCATTTTACCGACAGGCCACCCGACGGGCACCGTATTACCGACAAGCCACCCGACGAGCACCGTTTTACCGACATGCCACCCGACGGGCACCGTTTTTCCGACATGCCACCCGACGGGCACCATTGTACCGAAAGGCCACCCGACGGGCACCGTTTTACCGACAGGCCATCCGACGGGCACCATTCTAGAATTAAAGTATGACATGAACAGAAATTCAGAAACAGAGCCTCACATATGGTAGAAACGGAAATTTCACTCACTCTCAAATTGGGTTTCAATCACGAACGCTCATAATCAAATTTAATTAAATTATCCCATAAGCTTGCGATTGGACCAACTCGTCACCGGCTCATTTCTTCAAATCGAGATCATGAGGTCTTATTCAAAGGTTGTAACGGGGCATACGGTTGTAACATTTGGTGGGAAAGGGAATTTATTGGGTTAAGAAGTGGCAAGAATTTATCCTATCATAACTTGGCATTTGTTTAAAAATTTATGATCATCAATTTCTTTTTTTTTTTTTCTTTTTTTTTCTTTTTTTTCTTTTGTTTTTCTTTTCATATTGCATGACATTAGACTATGTCTAATTTGCTCTGTCATTCACAATTTATTGTTGTTGAATGGAACTCAACATTTTTCTCTTCTTTTTCTTTCTTTTTTTTTTTTAATCGGTTTATTGAATACCAATTTATACATCTCTGATGATCATAAATTTATTGCCTTGATGGAATTCATTCTTACACACTTGGGTTTGATTGATTTTTTTTTTTTGGTCTTTTTATAAGGCTAGGAAAATATAGTGGCTTCATAGAAAAATTAGGCTTAAAGGCTCAAATTGGTTAATCCTAAAGGGAAAATATTTTTGGGTTTGGAATTCAAACGAAGGCCAAAATTTGGTTTTCTAGGTGCCTCGATCATATGCTCGATTTTTAGAATATGGAATGGTCTTGAATCGGTCCCAATCGCAAGTTCTAGTTTCCTTTAATCAAAATGATTTTCACACAATCAAAGAAAAGAATGAGTAAAAGTGACTCATGGCTCAAATCTCACAAGGGGTGGTTGATTCATGTCATACAGTATTTCTAAATAAAATCTTTGAAAAATTCCTACAATTTATTCAATTGAATTCTCAACATGAGGACTCATTACCTAACAAGATGATTGTATCATTAAACTTTTATAGCTCAAAATCTCAAAAATTCATATCATGCATGTCTTCAATTATATTATCCCAATTTAAAAGTTTGAGAATTTAATCATAAACCAAGATCTCATATGTGAATTTAAAATGACAGATTCACGCATGCTTCGTGCTTTGTGCAAACATATAGTAATAATAATAAACAAAATAAAATAAAGTGACAATTATATATATATATATAATATTTTTTTTTTTGAAATTTTTAAGTGAAGAATCAACATCCTCACATTTTGAGCCTTGCTCGAAATGTGAGTAAATTAATTCCTACTCAAACAAATTATCGAAATCAAAATAAAAGAGGAGGGTGGGAGGGGAAAAACATTTATATGAACATAATTCCGATAGCCTTTTTCGTCAAACCAATCAAGTGTTCGACGATTTTGGCTATGTGTGATCGTTTGGTTCATCAAATAAGGTGTTTATTCAATGCCCAATACTTAGAAAAATTCTGATTTTCATCAAAATTGCTCGATCACATTTTTGGATTTTCTAAACATATATAAAATTTTATCTATTTGCACAAATTAGGTTGGATTAATTCTGTTCTTATAAAAATTATTCCGGATCTTAAATTGCTTTAAATTCCAGGAATATTTTCTTTTAATTACAGAACTTATCCAACCGGGAACCTGTTTTGAAGCTTCAATTTTCTTTTTGTTGGTCCCACAAATTCCTGCAAAGCAAACACAGAAGAAGTTATCTGGTTTTCTCAAAAATATCAACATCCTCACATTTAGAGTCTTAGTACTCTAAATGTGAGTTAATTGATTAATACCCGAATTATTTAATAATATGCACAAGAGATATATATATATACATATATAAATATATAATATGATTTTGACTTGCAGAAATTTAGGTTGGATTAATTCTGTGTTTATGAAAATTATTCCGAATTTTAAATTTCTTTAAATTCCGGATATAATCTTCGGTCAATTGCAGAACTAATCCAACCAGGAACCCGTTTAGATGCTCAGTCGGAACAGGGGCGACGGCAAGTGAGACGGTGGCCGTGGCTTGTCCGATGGTGGTGAGTAAATGGTAGTCCGAAGGTCTGCTGCTCCATTTGTTGTTTCACCAGTGATGAGGGTTTCCTCAGAGCAGCGATGGTAATGAGGTGGATGGGCGATGGAGCAGCGGTAGAGCTTCGTGGTCCGAAGGTGGTGGAGATGACAAACACGTGAGTCCCACGTGTTTTGCAATTTACAATTGCAAATTAGTGTAGCCCCAATGCTACACTTCTCCATTTTCCGCATTTAACTCCTTACACCAATTTTGGTGGCTCCATGATTCCTGCAAGAAAGAAAATACCCAATCGGTTAGATTTTCCCCTCAAATCAACATCCTCACATTTAGAGTCTTAGTACTCTAAATGTTTAATTGATTTGAGAGTACTTCTCTGTTCTGAAATATATACACAAAACTAACTATGAGTAATCAGGAGTGTAATTCTCTTAATAAACGACGCTGCATCCTCCCCGGCAACGGCGCCATGAAACTTTTGACGAGTTTCATTGCGCTGCCGGGGGGTGAAGAACCTCTAAATGCAATTTCCAGTTTCATGGCGCTCCCAAGTTATGATCCCCGGCAACGGCGCCATGAAACTTTTGACGAGCTTCGCCAACACGAGTAATTTTCTGAAAATTCTTTTACTGCTTTATTGCTTAAGGAGGAAACTGTGATTTCAAATGATGCCTCAAGAGTCCCCGGTGACGGCCATGAAACTTTTGCACCCAAGCCAAGTTTCATTTTGCTGCTGGGGGGTTGAAGAACCGTCTAAATACAATTTCCAAGTTCGGATTTATTAAAATGAAAAGAGTTATGATTGGGGGAAGGGGTTTAAGAATATATTAAGATTTCCCTTTTTATTACTCCTGTGGGGTTCAAACGGCGCTGTGGTCCTCTCAGCCATGAAACTTTTGACAAATATCACGGTGCAACAGGGATGGACCTTCAGTCTGTCACCCTGAAAGTCCCTGATATCTGCACCATGATGCTTCTCTAAATTTCATGTCAAAGAGATACCTGCCATGAAATTCTTGAACATCTTCCCACTGTAAGAGTATTTGCCCAAAATGTTGTTTTTATTTACTCGTGTCACGAAACTGTGCTCCCGAAAGCGCACGGGTCAAAAATTGCAGTAATTTATAGTAAGTACCGGATCGTTCACTGGAGGATGTGCGATGGAAGCAGGGCCCACGTCGTTTACTAAGATTTTCCACTCGGTTACTCGTTTCAAGTTTTGCAATGATTTCTAACAACTACTTGACATAAATTAAACCAGATCATGAAAGCAGTAAAAATTATTCTACAAAGCATGGTAAACTAGGTCGAAGAAAGCAATTAAATCTATACTATGAAAGCAATATAAAATTATGCTACACTATCTAGAAAGCAAGTTTAAATATGACAGAAGGGACAGGGAGGGAATAATGAAGATTGGACAAGATTCAGATGAAACACAATTAAACTTCCATTTTTATACACAGATCTTAGCTTGGGATAATCCTCTAGTTAGCTAACTCTCATGCTTTCTACACCATGTTCCCTTTAACAGACAGGTACTTACGATGAGAATTTACATGCTCTTAAGACAACAATTTCTAAGATACCACAGACTTATAACTCCCTCCACAGGCCTTGTGAAGTTACATTACCTATCTGTGGTGGACAAGCAACACCTAACATATCATTAGTTGATATGCCAAGTACTCCTATCATTCCCCCATGTCACACCCAAAGTTTCAAATGAAGTCCCAAACCATTCCATAACTCTCAAACCTTTTAACAGATGGACAGCCCCTAATTCTTCCGAGCGACCTCTATGAAAGCATTTAAAGGAAAGCAGTTTAAGGAAGCTGTAAAGAAAGCATTTAAATCTATCACTCGGAATTGTTAAAAACGTCTCTTTCCGTTAGTATAAAAGAGCCCCTGGTCTCGGTGACCAGATGCAGATCAAGAACCCCCAAGATATCAATAAGCCACATGACTTACAACATCTGGGTAGTTATGAGGTACAAACTAAATGAAACAGACCCATAAATGAACCTGTTCCGGATGCACTTCACTCAAGACTCAATTTTAGACTTTGGCAGAAGACGATAGTAGTCGAAGGAATACTCGACCTTACCTTATAAATTCACCAAGGCCTTTATGTTGTTCCTCTAGTATTATTTATCACATCTCATCTACACCCAAGTGGATATTGACTTGATGCGATATCTAATATCAGATTTCCAACACACAGCAATTTTGAGAAGCAAATGGATATTTGAAAATCATTCCCTAGACTGGTACTAGACTCTCAATTAAAACACAGATCCTTTCAGTCTATGTGAGACCTAATCGCTGACTCTGCTTCTAAGCTCTCAAAATCAATCCCCAGTGGAAGATGAATTAGTCATAACTGTCGAATTTATCCCTTACTCAAATCCGGATTTTATAAAGGAATTTTTGTTGGAAATTTATTATGCAACATCTGATTTAAATCAAGACTTCTGTGTCCAAGGGGAAGGAACCCCAAAATAGCAATAAGACCAGAACATCTACATAATAGTATCATGCATACAAGTATATGAGAAGGAAAATAAAATACCCCAAAATATATGGTGGGGTTAGACAGAATGCGATACACAAAAGTGAATTAGCCTGAGATGAGGAGAAATCGGCTAAAAGAGTGCCAGAGATCGTTGAGGTTTTCCGGACTGCAAACATCTGCTGTCTGGTTCCCAATTTTCCCAGATGAATGATTGTAGACAGAAAGAATCCCAAACAACGGTGACCGCCGTCATTTAGTTTTCTTTTGTCTGTGAGTGGAAAAATAACCCACGTATTTCTTGCTGTAATATTTCTCAACTGATGTTGGTCGACATCAGTTGATACTATTGCAACTTGAATTCAGGTTGAGAAATTAAGATAAAAAAAAGTAAAACTGTATCTGATTAGGAATTGGCTGAGTGACTAATCGAAACTCTTAGTGAAGAGAACGCTCGCCGAAGCTTCCACCAACCACTAACCAGATCATGCAAAATAACAGATAATGATTGACACACAGAAAACGGGTTAGTCGATATCCCTGTGAAGGGACCTTTCACCAACGTTAATCTGTGGTGTTTCTCATTATCTGTTCATACACACAATGAAAGAGAAAAACATAAAAGTAAGAAAATATTTTTGGTATTGTGTGGGTGTTAAGCACACAATAAGTGGACACTAATGGGTTGAAATGTGTAATGGATAGAAATCAGATGAACTGGACCGAGGCCCAATACACCCATGCAACTTACACAAATCATGAAAGAAAATGTTTTTGGAGTTTTCAAAATAGAAGGGATAGTTCAATTCGAATTACTGGGGTAATTCGAAATGAGAATGCATGAAGGATGAAGTATTACTTTACCCAATTGATCATTGCCAGAAATTGGAACATCATCTAATTCGAATTATTAACCAATTCGAATTAATTCGAATTGGACAACTCGAATTGGCGAAGTCCTTTTCTTGCTCAAATTGACTAAGGCATTTACCTCAAGGGGAAAGGTGAATTCGAATTGTCCAGCAATTCGAATTAATTCGAATTGCACAATTCGAATTGGTAAGAGATGGAAAATAAACTAAGGCATGAAGAGATGACAATGGGTACAATGTGGTTTTCAAGCCAATTCGAATTGTTGGGCAATTCGAATTAATTCGAATTGGATAATTCGAATTGGTTGGAAACCACATGAAGAGAGTAAATTTTTGATGTGCAATTCGAATTTCTTGGGCAATTCGAATTAATTCGAATTGCCTCAATTCGAACTGCATCCCATTTTCTCATTTAAGAATATTTTTGTGCTCACAAGTGTTAGTTTGATTTCCACTGTGTGGTTTATGATGGATAAGATTTACCAAATCCTTCATTTCACATCAATGTCATCTCACCATCACACTTGTGAATATTTTGTGTTTATCAAGAAATATGCATGTACAATGGGTAATAGCATGATTTAAACCCTAGAACTACAAACATGAAATTTAAAGACTAATCTACCAACAATAATGAAAAATCTAAGAACTACAAGCATATTAAGGAAAAACACCAACATTATCTAAAGGAACAAAATAAAAATAAAATTTAGATGTAGGCCAAAAATAAAATGAAATGAAACTAAAGCTTAGAGAAAGGCACTATCTCTAAAATTATCTAGCTATCCAAGAACAATAAAAATAAAAGTAGATCTAAGGCTACAAACATGCTCAAACCCACATTCATACATTTATTAGAACTAAGAAAGCAAAATAAATAAAAGAGCAAGAGAACCCATACCAAATTTGTGAAGCATTTTCTTGTATTTCAACCACTAGAAAGCATTAAAGGTTCAAGAACAACCCATTATTTGGGTGTTCTCAAATTTATTCTAAACTAAAAAGCTGTAAAGATATGGAAAAGTGGCTACACTAAGAAATTTAAAACAACTATTTACAAACTACATTACACTACAAATATTAAACTACATTGCAAAAGATAAATAAAATCTACTCTAAACTAGCCAAAAACCCACTGTTCTCTCCAAGAACAGGGAAGAAGAATTTGGGACTGTCTGCCCTCTGTTCTCTTGCTCTTTGAAGTGGAAAATGGAAGGGGTATTTATAGGGGGGAAACCCTAACATGTGAGAGGAGATAGAAATGGGTTGATTCGAATTATGCAACAAAGAAGAGGGGTAGGTTCGAATTATGCACAAAAGAAGAGGGGTTGTTATGCAAAAATTGAGAGAGGAGGGAAATGGGGAGGTTTTTTTTGTTGCAGGAAGGGGCGGGACCTGGAGTCCACAGAGGAAAGACAAAAGTTTTGTGCACTTCGGGACTTCTGGTCCTGGGATCTTCCAAACTCTTAACGCGCGGGCCCCACTCCACTTTTTCACTCCCTAATTCGAATTCTTCTCCAGTTCGAATTAATTCGAACTCAACAATTCGAATTGCTTCTTATATTTTTGCTTCTCTTCCAATTCAGTCTCTTCTTTCTCAATTCGAATTAATTCGAATTGCTCCCAATAATTCGAATTGCTCCCAATAATTCGAATTGCTCCATCTCTTTTACTCTTTCCTCATGCAATTCGGTCTCTCTCTCAATTCGAATTAATTCGAATTGCTCCCAATAATTCGAATTGCTCTCTTCTCTTTTTCTTTTCTCTTCTCTTCTCTTCTCATTCGAATTAATTCGCACCACTCTCATTCTTCCCAATTCAAATTAATTCGCATCACTCTCTCTTTTTTCTCGAACTGCTCTTCTTCTCCCATTTTCTCTCTCCCTTCTCTTTCTCTTTCTTTCCTTCTCCTCCATTTTCTTTCTTCTTCTTCTCAGTTTTCTTCCTCCATTTTCGTTCCTGTTTCTTTCTTCTCCTCCTCCATTTCTTTTTAACCGCATCACTACTACTATTTTTTTCTTCTTTTCTTTACAGCACTAACATTATTAGGGAAATGGGGTTGGTGGAGATGGCTGCCGGAGCTTGCGGAGGTGCTGTGGTGGCGACGGGAAGAGCAGCGGCGGATCTGGAACTGTTGGTGGCAGGAAGGAGGATGGAGAAATGGACGACCGGAGCTTCGCCGGAGCAGATAGCAGCGGCGGGGTGTTGACGACGATGATGGAGCTTGAATCGGAGATGCCGATGTCGAGGCCGGAGCTCGGAGCAGCGGTGGTGTTGAAGTTGAAGGTTGGACGGAGGTGGTGGATAATTTTGGGGTTTCTTGGTGTGAAGGTGCGAGCTTGGGTATTGGCCGGAAATGGGGGATTGAAGGTTAGAGACGAGGGGCGGCGACGAGAGGCTGTCGGGGTTGCTGGCAGCGGCGGTTTGGTGGAGGTGAACCGAGGTGGAGAAGTGGAGGGATCGGAAGTGCTGGCTGCCGGCGGTGTTGGGAGTTGCAGAGGTGATTGCAGCGGCTGAGTTGGGGGTTCGCCGGACTGCAATTGGTGGACGGAGTTGGAACGCAGGCTGAAGATGGAGGTTTGGCCGGAGTGGATGGTGGCGTGAAGGCGACGACGATGACCAGAATAGAGAGG
>JAOANR010000011.1:23725049-23860682 GCA_030278955.1 Hygrophila difformis
GCTGCTTTCGTTTCTATTTCCAAAATGGAATTTTGGGGAGGAAGACTCCAATTCCAGTGGCCCCCACCTGAATTCAATTGTTACACTACTTTTTATTCTCTTTTTTTCGTTGCTTGTTTTCTATTTTTTTTTATATATAAGTAATTAAATATATACATATATATAAAAAATATATATACATAAATATTTTCCTTCCAATTGATTATTTGGCTTGTGTTCCGTTTAATGGACCCGTGTTCCACTGAACAGATACCACCGAACCATAATTAATCAAGTGTGGGATTTTTAATATTTTTATCATGTTTTTGGGTTTTTAATATGAATTTACTAAAAATAACAATATCTTTGTATTTTTAAATATCAGCTTATTATTTATACAAACTTGCATATATCTGTCAAATTCAACTGCTTTCTTATTAAAATAAGACCGGAATGCGATCAAATGCCCATGTTAGACACGGAAATAGATTGAAAATAATGGTCAATTTTGGCCATTATCAGCAATGCTTAACCAACTCATCTAAATATCGAGGACATGATGGATTCAAGGTACAAAGCTTAACCAACCCATCTAAAGAAATTGTTTAAACTATATGTTAGTTTCACAAGTCCTAATCCACCCTATTTGTACCAGAATGGCACCCAGAGGAAGAGGAAGAGGAAGAACTCAACCCGCTCCCCAAACCACTACTGAAACACCTCCTAATGTCACAGAACCGGCCCCACCTGTAGAGGAACAACCCCAAGGTGCGCAGGACGCCCCCGCACCGAACAATGTGGGCGATCGTCTTCGGACGATAGAAGAGGTTTTGTTTGCGCTAGGGAACGCGCAAGTCAACCAAGGCCAAGCTGCGGCGGTACCTCTGCCTCAGGCTCGCCCTAACTATCTGGCAATGGTGAATCCCTACCAGCCACCCCACTATGCTGGTGAGGAGGATCCAGCCAAACTGGAAGAATGGATCCGGACTTTCGACAAGCTGCTGGGAGCAGTCAAATGTCCGGGAGGAGAAAGGGTGCATGCCGCTTCGTACTACCTGGGAGGCGAAGCGGACGACTGGTGGCAGGCAACTCAAGCCAAGCTGACTGAAGATGACGAGCCCTACTCATGGACGGAGATGATGGAACTACTCAGGGATCGATTCTACCCCTTGAGTACTAAAGCTGCCATGTACGAAGAATTCCTGTCACTGAAGCAATGAGGCCAAACCGTACAAGAGTACTACACTCGATTCAAGGAGCTGGTGAGGTTCGCACCAAGACTCATACCCACGGATGCGGAGAAGGCTCAAAAGTTCGAGATGGGACTGAACCTGTCTGTTCGCGAGGTGATCGCGGGGGTACATTACCCCGATTTGCAAGCTGTGTATGACCGCGCTGTGGCAGTGGCGCGTGTGCAACAACTGAAGAGAAGGGTGAGTGGGGAGTCCAGCAGGGGTCCCTAAGACAAGAGAAACCGGGACTCGAGAAGCGAGAACAACACTGGAAGGAACGAACAGCGGAGAGGGTCGAATAGGCCACAACAAAACAACAATGGGAGGAGGTTCAACCAAGAAGATCTGGTACCACCTTGCCCAAGATGTGGACGACCCCATCTGGCGAGGGGATGCCCTCAACAGGGCGCCTGTTTCCGATGTGGTCGAATGGGTCACATACGTCGGGAGTGCCGAACTAGGCTTGAAAACATAACGAAAAGGGAAGACCTGGTCACGGGGCAGGAACAGCCTCAGAACCAAAATGGGCGGAACGGAAACAACCAGGGGCATAGACCCCCTCAAAACCAATTTAGGCCGTCGAATCAGAACCAGAACCAACGACCTCCGCCACCGCAGAATCAAAACGAACAGCAAAATCAGCAGCAGAATGCGAATCAGTAGGGCAACCAAGGACGCCCTGTGGGGAGGCTCAATGTGGTTAACCAAGCGGACATGCCTGCATAAGGAGAAGTGATGGCAGGTACATTTCACGTTTTGAATACACCCCTTAGAGTTCTATTTGATTCTGGAGCTAGTTGCTCAATCATAGCATCAAGGATAGTGCCTGAGTTAGATCTACCTAAGTGCGAGAGAATTAGCTTAGGAATTCAATTGCCTTCTGGAGAAGTAGTATCTTGCTCTAAACGATATAACGGAATTCCTATAGTGATAAAGAACGTAGAATTCTTCGCGAACTTAGTAGAATTTAACTTAAGAGTCTTTGACATCATACTGGGGATGGATTGGTTATCCCAGTATAAGGCGGTGATCGAATGCCAAAAACAAAAGATCGCCTTGTCAAAAAGTAGGGGAAAGAGAGTTATCTTTTACTCTCAGCCCCCTAAGAAGAGTAACAAAATCGTTAGTGCACTTAAACTAAGTAACTTGATGCGAAAGGGGTATGAGCTATATGCGTGCTACGTGCACAACCTTGAGGCGGAAGAGAACAAGGTTGATAGCATACCAGTGGTAAGAGAATACCCGGATGTGTTTCCTGAAGACATCCCGGGAATGCCACCTGAGAGAGATCTTGAGTTCACCATAGATCTCATTCCGGGCACAGAGCCTGTCTCAAAAGCTCCGTACCGGATGGCACCACTGGAAATGAAGGAGTTAAAGGACCAACTCGAGGAGCTGTTAGGAAAAGGGTACATAAGGCCGAGTACTTCCCCCTGGGGAGCACCGGTTTTATTCGTTAAGAAGAAAGACGGAGGATTACGTCTTTGCATAGACTATCGAGGGTTAAACCAAGTGACTATCAAGAACAAATATCCTTTGCCGAGAATAGAGGATCTATTTGATCAACTGAAGGGAGCTTCAGTATTCTCGAAGATCGAGTTACGATCTGCGTATCACCAGTTGAGAATTGTCGAGAAAGACATTCCGAAGACGGCGTTTCGAACTCGATATGGACACTACGAGTTCACAGTGTTATCCTTTGGGTTAACAAATGCTCCGGCAATGTTCATGAACCTCATGAACAATGTATTTCGAGAGCTGTTAGATCAGTGTGTAGTGGTGTTCATTGATGACATCCTGATCTACTCGAAAAGCGAGGAGGAGCACGCCCAACACTTGCACCAAGTGTTAGGGACCTTGCGAAAGAATCAGCTATACGGCAAACTGTCCAAATGCGACTTTTGGTTGAAGGAGGTAGCATTTCTAGGACACATAGTATCCGCTGATGGAGTTTCAGTGGATCCGGCAAAAGTTTCTGCCGTAACTGAATGGGCGACTCCAAAGAGCCAAACTGAGATAAGGAGTTTCCTTGGGTTAGCCGGGTACTATAGACGGTTCGTGAAGGATTTTTCGAAAATCGCACGATCTTTGACCCAGCTACTGAAGAAGGGAGTAAAATACGTGTGGACAGAGGCTTGTGAGACAGCGTTTCAAGAACTGAAGAAACGACTCATAACCACACCAGTATTGACCCTACCATCAGAGAATGGTGACTTCGAAGTTACAGCGATGCTTCGAAGGAAGGTTTGGGTTGTGTCTTGATGCAAGACTCGAGAGTCGTAGCGTATGCATCACGCCAACTGAAACCTCACGAGGAGAATTATCCGACACACGACCTGGAGTTGGCAGCGGTCGTTTTCGCTCTAAAAATATGGAGACATTATCTTTATGGGCGGAAGTGTCGAATGTTCACCGACCACAAGAGCTTGAAGTATATATTCACTCAGAAGGAGTTGAATTTGAGACAGCGAAGGTGGTTGGAACTTATTAAAGACTCCGATTTAGAGATAGCCTACCACGAGGGGAAGGCGAATGTGGTAGCCGATGCCCTAAGTCGGAAAACCCAACACGTGACGAACTCGTTGGTAATTCCACCGGCATTGTACATGGAGTTAGCAAGATTGGAGTTGGAACTTGTGCATCCGGGCACAGTGAGTGAAACGATCAACGCCATGGTCGTAGAAACTCCAATATTGGACGAGATTAAGCTCGCCCAACCGGGCGACGCGAAACTCGAAAAGATAATGGGGTATATTGTTGAAGGAAAGGTAATAGGATTTGCTATCCACGAGGATGGAAGCATCCGTTTCAAAGGGAGATGGTGTGCGCCTCAAAAATGTGCCGAGTTGAAGCAAAGGTTGATGGAGGAAGGGCACAACACGCCATATTCAGTACATCCCGGAGGCGACAAGCTTTACAAAGATCTAAAGAAGATCTATTGGTGGCCGGGAATGAAGAAGGAAGTGGCAGACTTCGTGGCGAAATGTCTCACCTGCCAAAAGGTTAAGGCAGTGCGACATAAACCCCTAGGACTGATGCAACCACTAGATATTCCAAGTTGGAAGTGGGATAGCATCTCGATGGACTTTGTCTCGGGATTACCCGATCACCTAAAGGCATGAACAAGATTTGGGTGATTGTGGATAGGCTAACGAAGACAGCCATATTTATCCCGATGAAGGACACGTGGACTATGGACCAATTGGCCCGAGCCTACGTTGATAATGTGGTACGACGACATGGAGTACCACATGACATCATTTCTGACAGAGACAGAAGATTTGTCTCTCACTTTTGGACGGAGTTACAAAAAGCTCTCGGTACTCAAATCAAAATGAGCACCGCATTCCACCCGATGACGGATGATCAAACCGAGAGAACAATCCAAACACTAGAAGATATGCTGAGAGCATATGTGTTGGAATTTAAGGGAAATTGGGAATCCCATCTACCCTTAATCGAATTCTCTTATAATAATAGCTACCATGCTAGCATTGGCATGGCACCTTTCGAGGCGTTGTATGGACGAAAGTGCCGAAGCCCGTTGAGCTGGGAAGAAAACGATAAGTCGGTGGTAGTGGGACCACAACTTATCGAAGACATGGCTCAACAAATCAAAGTGATTCAAGGAAAAATGAAAGCCGCTCAAGACCGTCAGAAGAGTTACGCTGACGTGAGACGACGAGACCTAGAATTTCAAGTGGGAGATAGGGTCATGCTAAAGATATCACCCATGAAGGGGGTGATGCGCTTTGGCAAGCGAGGAAAGTTGAGTCCTCGATACATAGGACCTTACGAGATTCAAGAACGAGTAACCGTCTGGCTTTACCGCCACAATTAGATCGAGTTCATAATGTCTTCCATGTCTCATAACTAAAGAAGTATGTGCCGGACCCGACACATATACTTCAACCGGAGATAATTGAACTCGATGAGGATTTGACTTATGAAGAAGTCCCAGTGCGTATTCTGGACACTAAGGAGCGCGTAACTAGGAACAAAACCGTCAAAATGATCAAGGCTCTTTGGTCGAACCACGAAAGTGAGACGGCAACTTGGGAGGTAGAATCCGACATGAGAGAACGCTACCCGACATTGTTCCAAACCGACACCGACAAAGTTATGGGGACATAACTGCAATCTTAAGGGGGAGAGGATGTCATACCACCTATTTTTTGTGCATTTTTGTAAACTTTTGAACTATGTTATGGCTTGATCCCTTCATAGGGTACGTAGGCAGCTTAGAAGTTTTAATTCTAAGTTCAGTCACAAAATAATAAAATAAACAAAAGACCTTAGCACGAGAAAAGCCGAAACACAACTTCGAGGACGAAGTTGATTCTTAAGGAGAGTAGACTGTAATACCCGAGAATTTTGCAACATAAAACAAATAATTAAATAAATAGACAATAAATAAAATAAATACAATAAATAAATAAATTCAGCAAAGAAATAAATAAAGATAAGGAAATGAGAAATAAGATTTAACTTAAAAATGAATTAAAGGAATTTAATTAAATAGAAAGAATTAAATAAAGATAAATAAATTGTACACCGAAACCCGACACCAATGAACTCGAGAATTCGAGTCCAAACATAAATTATACGGGGTTTCTATTTCCGTCAACCCGAAGATACCCCGGAAATCGGAATCCGGGAGCATAGAGGGATATAAGTCCGAAAGAGAGGGGGAAAAGCACGACGGATCGCACGACCCGCCCGGACCGAAGTCCAGGTAAGTGCCGCACGGTGGCCGCGCGGTCAAACGGAAGAAAGCGCGCCACGACCGCGCCGTTGGACAGATTCGCCCGTGCGAGATTCACTCGCCCGAATCCGGATTTTCCGACTTCGGTTGAACACCATTCGGCTCAAGACTCTTAGAGGGAGACCTTGGACGCCCCTAGGACTTATTTACCTATAAATAAGCCCTCTTGAAAGCTCCGAACACTTTTCCAAAACCCTACAACTCTCTATACGTTCGAAAACCCTAATTACGGAGTCGTCGGAGGCACGAAACCAAGGTGAGGACTGCGTGGATGAAAATTTGAAGATCTCTAGCGTCGTGGTAAGCTTCGATCCGATCCTTGTTCAATATACGATTCGAAAACGAATCCTAACCTTCTTCTTTTCTTTCTACACCCCGAATCGGATCTAGAGCGTAGAACCCGATGAACGGAGAGGATAAACGGTGGACTGGAAGCCGCGCCTTCGAAATAGACGATCCCGGATATCTACAAATCTGTAAGTTAATACTTACATGGTTTTGGGAGAAATTAAAACACGAAAACTAAAAGCTTAACCAAATCTTTCAAAAATCTGTCAACGTATGATTTCTACCGGCGCAATAGTTTTGTCGAATTTTTCCGAACCTTAAAACTACTTCAAACGGAAAAACTTAAAACACAAAAAACGTTCCTAAGGCTTAGATCTACCTACTGTAATTTTTTTAGAATTTTTAGAGATGTTTTGATATCTGAAATCCACCCGAAACCGAACTGCTTGAAATTGGATCTTGAAATTCTTGACAGAACTTAGGTCCGATCTTGATCATGCATGTGTTATCCTAAGGCTTTTAAACCCTACGATCATGCATGTGTTAACTTACTCAGCAAGTTGTGCTGACCAAACCATTTATTTTCCTTTTTCCTTACAGAGTATGTGGAATGATCATGAGCACATTCATGCATGGGGGAACTATATTTTTGCAAACTTTATTATTTAAATTCTTGCATTAGACTCTAGAATAAACGGGCCTGTTTAACCCATGTTTTGACCATGTTGGTCGTATTTACATTTCCGCTGCAATTTTATACTTAAATACTATTTCCGCTGCGTTATGATATTATTATTTTCGAGACTATATTGTATGGGCTGTTTGCAAATGTTTTAAATATCTTTAAATACTGAAATACCTAGCCTTGCATCTCTTTAGTAAGCCGGAGAAACCGTGTCTTACTAGGGAGGTGTGGCAGTGACATCCCGACCTGGGTGACCAAAAACCGGGGTGTTACAACACCATTTAATCCACCAATTCCCAATAACAAAGAACAAGATCAAATTCCCAACTACAATTCTAAATATTCAAGAATAATAACTAACAAGTTCAAGAAGCACACTAATAACAACTTCTCATTCTATTTAATCCAATATATATAAAGAGCCCACATATATACGAACTCAACAACTAAATAATTGAGTAAAGGATCAACTGATTTATAGAATACCATAACAAGAACATATTCATGATGTAGCACACTTGAGTCCATAACAAATTAAATCTAAGTCAAACTCACATACTTTAGCAATTCAAGTAATTAATACATCAATCCATAAATCCTCCAAATCATATTTCTACACTAACCCATTTTAACAATTCAAGAATCTCAATATTCAACAACCAGAATTTAGCTTCTCCAAAGATACCAAATAAAATCCTTTCCAAACACTTTAGTAAAGCACTCCAAGAATACAAAAGAATTAACCACATGTTAACATGATCAACTAAATTCATTTATCCTCTAACTAGCATACCAAGACTTGTATAATAACCAAGTAACACAAGAATAGCATAATAACATTTAAACAAGGACTTCACTATAACACTTTAAAATCCATTAAAACATTTAAATTCAAGATTACTCAACAATTGCTTACCTATAAAATCCAAATTTAAAGCTAACAAAACCAAGATTCGAATCCCCTTTCAATACTTAAAAGATAAACTTCTTCGTAAAGGTCCAATAGCATTTGAATACAACACTAAATAATATCAAGAACTAAGGACCTAGCATATCTATTTCCTTCAACATCATCCCTAGAAATATTTAACTTCCAAAACCATGTAAACTTCCACAATTGTCACTTCTTACCAACAATGAATATGCAACACATGGAATCCAACACCAAAATCGTATTGAAATCAAATACCCAATACACTTAAATAAACTAGCAACCACATTCCAACAGTTGCATATAAAAGCCACACCAAAAATCATAAGACATACTGTAACACCCCGGATTTGATAACCCAGGCCGGGATGCCACCGCCACACCTCCCAAACAAGACACGACTTCATTCAAGCTCACTTGAGAGATGCAAGGCTAAGGGTATAAAATAATTTTAAACAACCAAGTCCGGAAATACTTATATTTAAAAATAATAATCATCCATACACGCAGCGGAAATATAAGTTGTGCAGCGGAAATAAAGTATAAGGGCCGACACGGCCAAAACACGGGTTATACAGGCCCGAGTCATGTATAAAAACGAGAGTAAACGTTCTCAAAATCCCAATGCATGCTATGCTCGTGTGTAAGCCTCATACTCTGAAAAGAAAAAGAGAGCAACGGTTTTGTCAGCATAATCATGCTGAGTAAGTTAACCCCTAGCATACAATAATGGGGTTTCAAAGCTTTTAATTATTTGAGAAAGAATTGACTTACATTTAGCATGTTTGCAGGTACTATATAAATTAACTCGTCAAGATAATGGACTTTAATTGTAAAAATCAAAGGTATGCATTCCAAATAATCAAATATATAACTTGCAAGGCGATTAAATAAATTGATATAAGCCAAACACAATTTAGCAAGGATTTAATTAGATCTCGTATAAATTTCTCGTTTCGTTTCTTTTATAGATCACCATTCGCTAGTGCTCTTATGTCCACTAGCCTCATGGTCAATATTTCACTAGGGCCCTTACGTCCGCTAGTCATATGCTTGGGCCATTATGTCCACAAGTCACATAATCAATATCGCGCTAGGGCTCTTACGTCCGCTAGACATACGCTTGGGCCCTTATGTCCACAAGCCACATAGTCAATATTGATAGTATCTAACTTGGTCACAAATCACCAATGTTTCAAAAGAATTTAGAAAAATGTTTTTATTTGTTTAGACATATCTCGCAAATCATGTGTTTCTCAAAAGACGAGTTTTTCAATATTTCAACCAAGCCATTGCCACAGCTTACGCCATCTCAGTTTAAAATTTCATTTCAAAGGCAATCGACTTCAAATTTCTACAGTAGATCAAAAACACGCTAACGAACAACTTTCTTGTTTTAAGTTTTCCGAAATTATGCGAGGAAACGGGTGAAATTTTACAATATTTACAAAAGCCAAAATCTGTCATAATTGTCTACACAGCGAAACTGATTTTCAAAAGAGTTTTTAACATAGCAAACGATCTCCAAAATTTATGAAATTTTACAGGAACTTAAAAGACACCAAAATAGACAAGTTTTATTAGAGGAAAATTATGCAAATTCATCACGGATTAAGTCAGATTAATCCACTAATTTCGGTTTAAAAATCTGTCGAGTTTTCCTTCTCGGACACAGTGTATTCAAAACGGGTTTTGACTATACAAACGTTAATTAAAATGCACAAAATTTTACAAGCATGTTCTCAAGACATTTATCTACAACTTTTATGTTTACACTAAAGATTAGTTTTGACAACAAGTGATAGAAAAACGCACATTAAGTTCGATCATATAATCTGTCTCGGTTTTCGAAAGGTTCGTGCACAACAGAATATGTTCGACGCGGTTTGGGGTAGCAAATCTTAATGAAAATGTGTGAAATTTTACAGACGTATTCAGGACTCATAGATGTACAAATTTTATGTTTAGCACAAGTCCTACTTCGGCCTAGATCCAAGGTCAAAATGGCTAACAAGATCGAGAGTGAAATCTGCCAAGTTCTAAGTTCGAAAATTGTTCAGTGGTGTTCAGACTCGGATTTTGGGCATCAAACTTTAACGAAAAATTATGAAAATTTTACAGTATGTAGATCTATGTCTTAGAAACACTTTTTGTGTTTTGAGTTTTCTCGTTTGAAGAATTTTAAGGGTTCTAAAAATTCATACGAAAATGCTGCGCGCGAGTGAAACATCTCTAGACAGATTTTTTTTTATTAAGTTCTTGTGTTGAATCTTATGTTTGGTCGACTTTTAGCCACCAAAAACCGTATGTAAGAATTAACTTACTTAATATGAGTTCTAAACAGCCCTTGGGTCGTCCGGAATCTACGGATGGCTACGAACGGATCTCCTCAACGCGAAGCTTCCGACTTTGGCCACGAATTCGACTCGAAAGAAGAAATCTAGTGTTAGATCGAATGTTTGGATACAAAAAGGTGTAGGAAAACCCAAAAACCACTTACCAACGTCCTAGGGGTCTGTCTTCTCCTTCTCAAGTCCTTCTTGTTCGGATTCGGTCGTCGAAAACTCAAGAACACAAGGGATTTTTGGGGTTCGGTTTTGGATGAACAAGGGAGAAGTTTTGAGAGTTTGGGAGGAATGGGGGCTGCCAACTTCGAAAATTAGGGTTAATTATGAGTGTCAAATCCCCTCAAATCCGTCCATATACTCCTTCCCTCGACCAGGATTGAGTTACCAAAGTCGGGGGCCGAAAATAAGGTAAGAAATCGTTGAAATCCGCAATACAATCGCATACTGTTACTTGGCGCGGTCTTGGCGCGGTTTGTGGCTTAGGACCGCGTGGCCACCGCGCGGGCCCCGGCTGGGCTGCAGTCCATGCAGGGCCGTGCATTCCGTCGGGCCTTTTCTCCTCTCTTTCAGACTTCTGTCCTCCTACGTTTTCGGGTTCGATTTTTCGGGTCATTCTCGGATTATGATTCCTATCTTAATTTCATTTTGGCTCGAATTGATTTCATATTTAAAATCTTGAATCCGTCGAGTTTGGATTCGTCGGCTTCGAATCCGTCGACCTTCGATTCCCGTGCAATGATTTATTAATTTAAATCCTTTTCGACTTCACGGTCCTTGGAATTAAAATTCTTTTCCTTCTTGAATTTTATTCCAATTCTTTTAACTCGATCCATGGAATGTCTTCGGGCTTTCTTTCCCTTTTTTATTCCCTTTTGAATTTTTGAATCTATCGGCGTTTCATTTCCGAGCAATAATGAATTATTTTCTTCTTCTCGGAAATATTTCGGCCTTGATCGGGTCAAGAAATAAATTTTATTCTTTTGGACGCCGATAAAAATCTCGGGTATTACAGTCTACCCCCCTTAAGAATCTTCGTCCCCGAAGTTGCATCCTAGCTTTTCACGAGCTTAGAACTAGGGTTCTATCTTTCTTTTCGTTCATTTCTATATTGCGTTATTGTTTTATTGCGTTATCATATGTTATTGTTTGTATTATTTTATAATATCATTTGACTGAACCCAGAATTGAAATTTCCAAGTTGCCTACGTACCCTGTGAAGAGATCAAGCCATGACGTAGTTCAAAACAATTTTGAATTTGTTTATTATGGGATACATGTTATTCGGGTTGTTACATCCTCTCCCCCTTAAGATTACAGTTATGTCCCCATAACTGTCTATTCATTATTCTCAAGAAGGTTCGGGTTTTGATCTTGTTCCTTGTCAGCCTCTCTTTGCTGAAGGTTCATCAGGTCTATTCTCTTTTCGATCGCCTCCTCTGGCTTTCGACATCCCCTAGCCTTGTGACCAAACTTGCCGCATTTATAGCAGGCTCCAGGCTTCGGGCATTGGCGCACCAAATGTGCATGGTTGCATCGTGGGCAGCGTGGTATGAACGCTTCACGGTTGTCATCTCTTCCATTCTCGAGACCTTTATTTTCTTTCCTTCGAAATCCGTTGCCTTTCCTAGAGTTGCTGTTGTTGTCTTTCCGATCCTTCTTCTCAAGTCCTTGAGAGTCCTTGCTCGACTCACCATTTTCCTTACGCTTCAATTGCTGGATTCGAGCAATTGCTACAGCGCGATCGTATATCGTCTGCAGTTTGTGAATTGTCCTACTGCAAGTATCTCCCGGATACTAAGGTTCAAACCCATCTCGAATTTCTGAGCCTTGTCAGAGTCGGTTGGTACTAGCCTCGTAGCAAATCGTATTAGCTCCTTGAATTTGGTATAGTATTCTTGCACCGTTTGTGCACCTTGTCTAAGGTTGATAAACTCCTCATATTTCGTAGTCTTGGTGCTCAGTGGGTAGAATCTTTCCCTCAATGCTTCCTTAAGTTCTTCCCAGGTATAGGCTTCTTCGTCTTCCTCTGAATTCGTTTGAAAGTTTTGCCACCACTCATGGGCTTCGCCTCCTAAGTAGTAGGTCGCTACACGTATCTTCTCCTCGTCGGGGCATTTGATAGCGTCCAAAAGTTTATCAAAGGTACGGATCCACCCCTCTAGTTTGGCGGGATTTTCCTCCCCATCATAGTGTGGTGGTTGATAAGAATTTACCAAAGCTAGATAGTTGTTTCGAGCTACGGGCGGAGGTATTGCCGCTTGTGCCCTATGCACCTCAGCATTTCCTAATGCTACAAGGACTTCCTCTATAGTTTTTAAACGCTCTTCCATATTGTTGGGAATAGGAGGCGCTCGATCTCCTACGTTCGGAGGAATCTCAATGTCGTTAGGTGCGTTTGGGAGGTCAGTGTCAGTGCCGTTCGGGCTTACCTTCTCCAGTTTTCTTCCAGGTGCCATTTTCTGTTATTAAGCACGCGAAGATGAGTTTCTAGTCTAAGGCTCGTTAGAGTCAAGAAGATCTAAAAGATATGAATGGTAGGGAAAATGATAGACGTGGGCACGCTAAATATTCTTGTTCAACATCTAAGACTAAAGCAAGTTTACTCTCAAGTTAGCGCTCCTAAGTAGATGTTAAGCCGAAGTCTAAAACTAGGAACGTTATTTAACGCATATAGTTCACATAAAAAAGAGAGTTAGTGTAAATATGTATGTATGCATATGCAATCACCCCAATAAAATTTACTTTATGCATGCATTTATTTACCCATGGGTTTAAAAAAATTATTTTCATGGATAACTAGAAACAAGGGTAAAAGGTTTGGGCCACTATATTGGGCCAAAAGAAATAAATTATTTGGGCTTAAATAAAAACAAGGGCATTGGGCCAACATAGTAATTAAATATTGGGCTAAAAATTTTTTGGCTAAAAGATATAGGATTTAATAATACGTAAAATGATTGGGCCAAAAACTTGGGCTCAAAATAATAATAATAGTTAAAAATAATGGTTTTTAAAAAAAATAATACTAGTTTTTAAAATAATAGTTTCAAAAATAATATTAGCTTTAAAATATTCCGGGCTCTTTAAAATAATAGCTTTAAAATATTCCGGTCTCTGATACCACCTTGTAACACCCTGGATTTGATAACCCAGGCCGGGATGCCACCGCCACACCTCCCAAGCAAGATACGACTTCATTCAAGCCCACTTGAGAGATGCAAGGCTAAGGGTATAAAATAATTTTAAACAACCAAGTCCGGAAATACTTATATTTAAAAATAATAATCATCCATACACGCAGCGGAAATATAAGTTGTGCAGCGGAAATAAAGTATAAGGGCCGACACGGCCAAAACACGGGTTATACAGGCCCGAGTCATGTATAAAAACGAGAGTAAACGTTCTCAAAATCCCAATGCATGCTATGCTCGTGTGTAAGCCTCATACTCTGAAAAGAGAAAGAGAGCAACGGTTTTGTCAGCATAATCATGCTGAGTAAGTTAACCCCTAGCATACAATAATGGGGTTTCAAAGCCTTTAATTATTTGAGAAAGAATTGACTTACATTTAGCATGTTTGCAGGCACTATATAAATTAACTCGTCAAGATAACGGACTTTAATTGTAAAAATCAAAGGTATGCATCCCAAATAATCAAATATATAACTTGCAAGGCGATTAAATAAATTGATACAAGCCAAACACAATTTAGCAAGGATTTAATTAGATCTCGTATAAATTTCTAGTTTCGTTTCTTTTATAGATCACCATTCGCTAGGGCTCTTATGTCCACTAGCCTCATGGTCAATATTTCACTAGGGCCCTTACGTCCGCTAGTCATATGCTTGGGCCCTTATGTCCACAAGTCACATAATCAATATCGCGCTAGGGCTCTTACGTCCGCTAGACATACGCTTAGGCCCTTATGTCCACAAGCCACATAGTCAATATTGATAGTATCTAACTTGGTCATAAATCACCAATGTTTCAAAAGAATTTAGAAAAATGTTTTTATTTGTTTAGACATATCTCGCAAATCATGTGTTTCTCAAAAGACGAGTTTTTCAATATTTCAACCAAGCCATTGCCACAGCTTACGCCATCTCAGTTTAAAATTTCATTTCAAAGGCAATCGAATTCAAATTTCTACTGTAGATAAAAAACACGCTAACGAACAACTTTCTTGTTTTAAGTTTTCCGAAATTATGCGAGGAAACGGGTGAAATTTTACAATCTTTACAAAAGCCAAAATCTGTCATAATTGTCTACACAGCGCACTGATTTTCAAAAGGGTTTTTAACATAGCAAACGACCTCCAAAAAATATAAAATTTTACAGGCACTTAAAAGACATAAAAATAAACAAGTTTTATTAGAGGCGAATTATGCAAATTCATCACGGTTTAAGTCAGATTAATTCACTAAGTTCCGTTTAAAAATCTGTAGACTTTTCCTTCTCGGACACAGTGTATTCAAAATGGGTTTTGACTATCCAAACGTTAATTAAAATGCACGAAATTTTACAGGCATGTTTTCAAGATATTTATCTACAACTTTTATGTTTAACTAAAGATTATTTTTGACTAGAAGTGATAGAAAAATGGACATCAAGTTCGATCATATAATCTGTCTCGGTTTTCGAAAGGTTCGTGCACAACAGAATATGTTCGACGCGGTTTGGGGTAGCAAATCTTAATGAAAATGTGTGAAATTTTACAGAGATATTCAAGACTCATAGATGTACAAATTTTATGTTTAGCACAATCCTAATTCGGCCTTGATCCAAGGTCAAAATGGCTAACAAGATCGAGAGTAAAATCTGCCAAGTTCTAAGTTCGAAAATTGTTCAGTGGTGTTCAGACTAGGATTTCGGGCAACAAACTTTAACGAAAAATTATGAAAATTTTACAGTATGTAGATCTATGTCTTAGAAACACTTTTTGTGTTTTGAGTTTTCTTGTTTGAAGAATTTTATGTGTTCTAAAAATTCATACAAAAACACTGCGCGCGAATGGAACATCTCTTGACAGATTTTTTTTTTTTATTAAGTTCTTGTGTTGAATCATATGTTTGGTCGATTTTTAGCCACCAAAAACTGTATGTAAGAATTAACTTACTTAATATGAGTTCTAAACAGCCCTTGGGTCGTCCGAAATCTACGGATGGCTACGAACAGATCTCCTCAACGCGAAGCTTCCGACTTTGGCCACGAATTCGACTCGAAAGAAGAAATCTAGTCTTAGATCGAATGTTTGGATTCAAAAAGGTGTAGGAAAACCCAAAAACCACTTACCAACGTCCTGGGGGTCTGTCTTCTCCTTCTCAAGTCCTTCTTGTTCGGATTCGGTCGTCGGAAACTCAAGAACACAAGGGATTTTTGGGGTTTTCGGTTTTGGATGAACAAGGGAGAAGTTTTGAGAGTTTGGGAGGAATGGGGGCTGCCAACTTCGAAAATTAGGGTTAATTATGAGTGTCAAATCCCTCAAATCTGTCCATATACTCCTTCCCTCGACCGGGATTGAGTTACCAAAGTCGGGGGCCGAAAATAAGGTAAGAAATCGTCGAAATCCGCAATACAATCGCACACTGTTACTTGGCGCGGTCTTGGCGCGGTTTGTGGCTTAGGACCGCGTGGCCACCGCGCGGGCCCCGGCTGGGCTGCGGTCCATGCCGGGCCGTGCATTCCGTCGGGCCTTTTCTCTTCTCTTTCAGACTTCTGTCCTACGTTTTCGGGTTCGATTTTTCGGGTCATTCTCGGATTATGATTCCTATCTTAATTTCATTTCGGCTCGAATTGATTTCATATTTAAAATCTTGAATCCGTCGAGTTTGGATTCGTCGGCTTCGAATCCGCCGACCTTCGATTCCCGTGCAATGATTTATTTATTTAAATCCTTTTCGACATCACGGTCCTTGGAATTAAAATTCTTTTTCTTCTTGAATTTTATTCCAATTCTTTTAACTCGATCCATGGAATGTCTTCGGGCTTTCTTTCCCTTTTTTATTCCCTTTTGAATTTTTGAATCTATCGGCTTTTCATTTCCGAGCAATAATGAATTATTTTCTTCTTCTCGGAAATATTTCGGCCTTGATCGGGTCAAGAAATAAATTTTATTCTTTTGGAGGCCGATAAAAATCTCGGGTATTACAGTCTACCCCCCCCTTAAGAATCAACTTCGTCCCCGAAGTTGCGTCCTAGCTTTTCGCGAGCTTAGAACTAGGGTTCTATCTTTCTTTTCGTTCATTTCTATATTGCGTTATTGTTTTATTGCGTTATCATATGTTATTATTTGTATTATTTTATAATATCATTTGACTGAACCCAGAATTGAAATTTCTAAGTTGCCTACGTACCCTGTGAAGGGATCAAGCCATGACGTAGTTCAAAACAATTTTGAATTTGTTTATTATGGGATACATGTTATTCGGGTTGTTACATCCTCTCCCCCTTAAGATTACAGTTATGTCCCCATAACTGCCTATTCATTATTCTCAAGAAGGTTCGGGTTTTGATCTTGTTCCTTGTCAGTCTCTCTTTGCTGAAGGTTCATCAGGTCTATTCTCTTTTTGATCGCCTCCTCTGGCTTTCGACATCCCCTAGCCTTGTGACCAAATTTTCCACATTTATAGCAGGCTCCAGCCTTCGAGCATTGGCGCACCAAATGTGCATGGTTGCATCGTGGGCAGCGTCGTATGAACGCTTCACGGTTGTCATCTCTTCCATTCTCGAGACCTTTATTTTCTTTCCTTCGAGATCCATTGCCTTTCCTAGAGTTGTTGTTGTTGTCTTTCCGATCCTTCTTCTCAAGTCCTTGAGAGTCCTTGCTCGACTCACCATTTTCCTTACGCTTCAATTGCTGGATTCGAGCAATTGCTACAGCGCGATCGTATATCGTCTGCAGGTTTTTGAATTGTCCTACTGCAAGTATCTCCCGGATACTAAGGTTCAAACCCATCTCGAATTTCTGAGCCTTGTTAGAGTCGGTTGGTACTAGCCTCGTAGCAAATCGTACTAGCTCCTTGAATTTGGTATAGTATTCTTGCACCGTCTGTGCACCTTGTCTAAGGTTGTTAAACTCCTCATATTTCATAGTCTTGGTGCTCAGTGGGTAGAATCTTTCCCTCAATGCTTCCTTAAGTTCTTCCCAGGTATAGGCTTCTTCGTCTTCCTCTGAATTCGTTTGAAAGTTTTGCCACCGCTCATGGGCTTCGCCTCCTAAGTAGTAGGTCGGTACACGTATCTTCTCCTCGTCGGGGCATTTGATAGCGTCCAAAAGTTTATCAAAGGTACGGATCCACCCCTCTAGTTTGGCGGGATTTTCCTCCCCATCATAGTGTGGTGGTTGATAAGGATTTACCAAAGCTAGATAGTTGTTTCGAGCTACTGGCGGAGGTATTGCCGCTTGTGCCCTATGCACCTCAGCATTTCCTAATGTTACAAGGACTTCCTCTATAGTTTTTAAACGCTCTTCCATATTGTTGGGAATAGGAGGTGCTCGATCTCCTACGTTTGGAGGAATCTCATTGTTGTTTGGTGCGTTTGGGAGGTCAGTGTCAGTGCCGTTTGGGCTTACCTTCTTCAGATTTCTTCCAGGTGCCATTCTCTGTTATTAAGCACGCGAAGATGAGTTTCTAATCTAAGGCTCGTTAGAGTCAAGAAGATCTAAAAGATATGAATGGTAGGGGAATATGATAGACGTGGGCACAGCTAAATATTCTTGTTTAACATCTAAGACTAAAGCAAGTTTACTCTCAAGTTAGCGCTCCTAAGTAGATGTCAAGCCAAAGTCTAAAACTAGGAATGTTATTTAACGCATATAGTTCACATAAAAAAGAGAGTTAGTGTAAATATGTATGTATGCATATGCAATCACCCGAATAAAATTTACTTTATGCATGCATTTATTTACCCGTGGGTTTAAAAAAAATGGATAATTAGACACAAGGGTAAAAGGTTTGGGCCACTATATTGGGCCAAAGGAAATAAATTATTTGGGCTTAAGTAAAAACAATGGTATTGGGCCAACATAGTAATTAAATATTGGGCTAAAAATTTTTGGGCTAAAAAATATAGGATTTAATAATACGTAAAATGATTGGGCCAAAAATTTGGGCTCAAAATAATAATAATAGTTAAAAATAATGGTTTTTAAAAAAATAATACTAGTTTTTAAAATAATAGTTTAAAAAATAATACTAGCTTTAAAATATTCAGGGCTCTTTAAAATAATAGCTTTAAAATATTCCGGTCTCTGATACCACCTTGTAACACCCCGGATTTGATAACCCAGGCCGGGATGCCACCGCCACACCTCCCAAGCAAGACACGACTTCATTCAAGCTCACTTGAGAGATGCAAGGCTAAGGGTATAAAATAATTTTAAACAACCAAGTCCGGAAATACTTATATTTAAAAATAATAATCATCCATACACGCAGCGGAAATATAAGTTGTGCAGCGGAAATATAGTATAAGGGCCGACACGGCCAAAACACGGGATATACATGCCCGTTATGCAAGTCATGTATAAAAACGAGAGTAAACGTTCTCAAAATCCCAATGCATGCTATGCTCGTGTGTAAGCCTCATACTCTGAAAAGAAAAAGAGAGCAACGGTTTTGTCAGCATAATCATGCTGAGTAAGTTAACCCCTAGCATACAATAATGGGGTTTCAAAGCCTTTAATTATTTAAGAAAGAATTGACTTACATTTAGCATGTTTGCAGGCACTATATAAATTAACTCGTCAAGATAATGGACTTTAATTGTAAAAATCAAAGGTATGCATCCCAAATAATCAAATATATAACTTGCAAGGCGATTAAATAAATTGATATAAGCCAAACACAATTTAGCAAGGATTTAATTAGATCTCGTATAAATTTCTCGTTTCGTTTCTTTTATAGATCACCATTCCCTAGGGCTCTTATGTCCACTAGCCTCATGGTCAATATTTCACTAGGGCCCTTACGTCCGCTAGTCATATGCTTGAGCCCTTATGTCCACAAGTCACATAATCAATATCGCGCTAGGGCTCTTACGTCCGCTAGACATACGCTTGGACCCTTATGTCCACAAGCCACATAGTCAATATTGATAGTATCTAACTTGGTCACAAATCACCAATGTTTCAAAAGAATTTAGAAAAATATTTTTATTTGTTTAGACATATCTCGCAAATCATTTGTTTCTCAAAAGACGAGTTTTTCAATATTTCAACCAAGCCATTGCCACAGCTTACGCCATCTCAGTTTAAAATTTCATTTCAAAGGCAATCGACTTTAAATTTCTACAGTAGATCAAAAAAAAACACGCTAACGAACAACTTTCTTGTTTTAAATTTTCCGAAATTATGCGAGGAAACGGGTGAAATTTTACAATCTTTACAAAAGCCAAAATCTGTCATAATTGTTTACACAGGCACTGATTTTCAAAAGAGTTTTTAACATAGCAAACGATCTCCAAAATTTATGAAATTTTACAGGCACTTAAAAGACACCAAAATAAACAAGTTTTATTAGAGGCGAATTATGCAAATTCATCACGGATTAAGTCAGATTATTCCACAAATTTCGGTTTAAAAATCTGTCGACTTTTTCTTCTCGGACACAGTGTATTCAAAACGGGTTTTGACTATCCAAACGTTAATTAAAATGCACGAAATTTTACAGGCATATTCTCAAGACATTTATCTACAACTTTTATGTTTACACTAAAGATTAGTTTTGACAAAAAGTGATAGAAAAACGCACATCAAGTTCGATCATATAATCTGTCTCGGTTTTCGAAAGGTTCGTGCACAACAAAATATGTTCGACGCGGTTTGGGGTAGCAAATCTTAATGAAAATGTGTGAAATTTTACAGAGGTATTCAAGACTCATAGATGTACAAATTTTATGTTTAGCACAAGTCCTACTTCGGCCTAGATCCAATGTCAAAATAGCTAACAAGATCAAGAGTGAAATCTGCCAAGTTCTAAGTTCGAAAATTGTTCAGTGGTGTTCAGACTCAGATTTCGGGCATCAAACTTTAACGAACAATTATGCACATTTTACAGTATTTAGGTCTATGTCTTAGGAACACTTTTTGTGTTTTGAGTTTTCTCGTTTGAAGAATTTTAAGGGTTCTAAAATTCATACGAAAACGCTGCGCGCGAGTGAAACATCTCTTGACAGATTTTTTTATTTATTAAGTTCTTGTGTTGAATCTTATGTTTGGTCGATTTTTAGCCACCAAAAACCGTATGTAAGAATTAACTTACTTAATATGAGTTCTAAACAGCCCTTGGGTCGTCCGGAATCTACGGATGGCTACGAACGGATCTCCTCAACGCGAAGCTTCCGACTTTGGCCACGAATTCGACTCGAAAGAAGAAATCTAGTGTTAGATCGAATGTTTGGATACAAAAAGGTGTAGGAAAACCCAAAAACCACTTACCAACATCCTAGGGGTCTGTCTTCTCCTTCTCAAGTCCTTCTTGTTCGGATTCGGTCGTCGGAAACTCAAGAACACAAGGGATTTTTGGGGTTTTCGGTTTTGGGTGAACAAGGGAGAAGTTTTGAGAGTTTGGGAGGAATGGGGGCTGCCAACTTCGAAAATTAGGGTTAATTATGAGTGTCAAATCCCCTCAAATTCGTCCATATACTCCTTCCCTCGACCGGGATTGAGTTACCAAAGTCGGGGGCCGAAAATAAGGTAAGAAATCGTTGAAATCCGCAATACAATCGCATACTGTTACTTGGCGCGATCTTGGCGCGGTTTGTGGCTTAGGACCGCGCGGCCACCGCGCGGGCCCCGGCTGGGCTGCAGGTCCATGCCGGGCCGTGCATTCCGTCGGGCCTTTTCTCCTCTCTTCCAGACTTCTGTCCTCCTACGTTTTCGGGTTCGATTTTTCGGGTCATTCTCGGATTATGATTCCTATCTTAATTTCATTTCGACTCGAATTGATTTCATATTTAAAATCTTGAATCCGTCGAGTTTGGATTCGTCGGCTTCGAATCCATCGACCTTCGATTCCCGTGCAATGATTTATTTATTTAAATCCTTTTCGACTTCACGGTCCTTGGAATTAAAATTCTTTTCCTTCTTGAGTTTTATTCCAATTCTTTTAACTCGATCCATGGAATGTCTTCGGGCTTTCTTTCCCTTTTTTATTCCCTTTTGAATTTTTGAATCTATAGGCGTTTCATTTCCGAGCAATAATGAATTATTTTCTTCTTCTCGGAGTTATTTCGGCCTTGATCGGGTCAAGAAATAAATTTTATTCTTTTGGACGCCGATAAAAATCTCGGGTATTACACATACAAAGGAAATTCCGAACAACCCTACACCACCACCACACCGCCGGCGAAAGGCCGGCGGCCGCCCACAGCGGCAAAAGCCGCTGCCCTGCCACCACAGCGGCCACCCGACCACCGCCGCACCACCCGGTCATCACCGCCACCACCACGGCCACAGCACCACTGTCGCCGCCACAGCACCGGCGCACCGCCGGCAGCAGCACAGCAGCACTGAGCTCTGCTCCTCTACGCAGCGGGGCAGCAGCCCGCTGATGCTCCAGGCATCGCACCACCGCGACGCCACCACCATCACCGGCGTCTCCTCCCTCTCCCCACTCCAACGTCCCACCTCCTTCTCCGATGGGTTGCCCCTTTTGCCTCCCCCAACAAAAAGGAAAACAACCCCAAAATCCCCAAAATCGAACAAGAAGAGAGGAGGAATAAGAAGAAGATACACCATACCTTGAAATGTGCTTGGAAGAAGACTTGATTCCATCCTCAAGCTTAAACAATGGAGTCACCCTCTTCCCCTTCTCTTCAACCCGACGCCTCTCTCCCCTTCCTTGCCAAAATCCTGAGTTGCAAAGTAAAAGTGAGGGCACACTAGGGGTGTAAATGAGACTGATAGGCTCGTGAATTGTTCGAGCTCGGCTCGGTCAAAATTCGGTTCAAGCTCGACTCGAAATGGCTCGGTTCGAGCTCGAGCTCGGCTCGTAACACACATGATCTCAAGCTGAGCCAACCACTATTCGGCTCGAAAGCTCGATAATAGGCTCGATTTATTTTTATACATATATTTATTTATTATTAAATATAGAAATTATATAAAATATTAAAAGTATATTATTATTATTTATATATTTTAATTTTTAAATTAAAAATATGTTATTAATTAAATATATATTTTTAAAATTATCTAAATATATAGATTAAATTAAATATAATTAAATATATACAATATATTAAATAAAATTTCTTTTATAAATTATGTAAGAATGAAATTGATACTAGTTCGAGCTCGGCTCGACTCGGTCAAAGCTCGGTCAACGCTCGGCTCGAAGTAGCTCGGTCAACGCTCGGCTCGGTCAAAGCTCGGCTCGAATTCTTATGAGCTCAAGCGAGCTTACCACTATTCGGGCTCGGCTCGGCTCGTTTACACCCCTAGGGCACACCCTCTTTTTCCCCCAATTAATGTCCAAGGGCCTAATTACAATTTCTTAATTGCATCTCAATCCCTACACAATTCCCATACTACACTTCTTCCTTATTGATGGATTGGGTTTGTCTTTCACTACTAATTTTAATGGTTGGGCTCTTAGTTTATCTCATTAGGCTATTTAAATAATATATCAAGCAGCAATTTGATTAATTAAGCCAACTTAATTATTAATCATGATTAAATTAATTTAACCATTAATTAATTATTCGGGATGTTACACCACTAAAATACTTTTGTTCCTATATTAAATCCCGTGCCATTTTCTTGTATTACACTTATTTAGAAATGGAGGAGTACTAGTTAACAAATAAAAAGTGAAAAAAATGATACCAATAAATAATTTGACCGCAGCTATTCCTACTCCAAGTTTTACTAACATCACCCCATTGCTAAGTATACCCCATCCATAAATTTAAAAATTATACCATATTCTACATACACCCCATAGCCAAAGACATAATTACCCTTATACAAAAAATAGAAAAATATAGTTCAAATCCTACACCCTAAATGCTTCATACACCCCACCCCTTCACCCCATTCCCTTCCTCCCTTCATACACCCCAGGCGAACGAACGACAGAGAAAATAGAGAAGCAATCATACACACCATCGAGAAGGAAGAGCACGTCCAAGAGGATCCCAAAACCGATCGACACAGCAGCTTCAAACTAAGCAAAAAACAAGCACCATGGACAGATTTAAAAGTAAGTAATTTACAGAAGTTAGGGTTCATTTGTAATTGCTTGACCCATTTGTTGTAAATGTGAATTTGAAATGTTAAAACACTTCCATTTAGGTCTAGTACTAGTACATTGATGTTTTTCGTATTTAAAATTGCATTTGGGTAGAGTTTTGAGTGGCCAAGAGTGAAAAGTTGGAGGTTGAAGAAGGCCCCTGTTCGGCCTCTGTTCGGCACTGGTGTGCCGAACAGCATGTGCCCAGCGCGGCGCAAGTCGCCGCGCACTATGGTAGGCGTGCGGCATATGCGGCCGCACGCTACCGAGACCATGCGGCCAAGTTGGCCGCACGGTCTTAAGCTTGTTCGGCCTTGCACGGCCGAACAGGTCTACAGGTCTGTTACTTTTTTAATTTTTTTTTCTTCTCTTTCTCTTCTCTATTATGCAATGGTATTTATACTTATAAATTTCACTTTAATTTCAGATTTTTATCAGACACTTCGTAAACGGCCAACAGCATCGGCCCGAGCCGAATGGGTACGGCAGCGTAGAGATGCTGGATATCCAGCGATTCACCTGTATGACTACGAGGAGCCTGTTGTAGATCATGATGCACCTCCAGTAGAGGCTGTTCCGGATTTTGCACCTCCAGTTCATGATCCTCTTCCACTTGAGCCTGTTCAGGATTTTGCCACTCAGGAGCCAGTGGCCCACCGATCACCTGTTGTAGATCATGCTCCGCCTCCAGACGAGCCCGTTCAGGATGACGGTGATGACCATATTGCACCGCCGTTACTCAGGCGTTTTAGGTACCATGCCGCATATGATATATGGAATGGCCGTGAGCGAGCGCCGCTCAAGATCGTTAGCCATGCCGTGAAGTTAACGACATGGGAGATTGCGAACGGGCGCGAGAACAGACGGTTCCGGCACTACATCAGGCGATCTGGTTTTGACAAGATTAGACTGATCACTTTTAGGGCACCGAACAAGAACCTGATCGAGGCCTTTATCGAGAGATGGCATCCAGAGACTAACACATTCCATCTACCATTCGGCGAGATGACGATCACGTTGGATGATGTGTTTTGTCTCATTGGTCTGCCGGTGATAGGGCGACCCGTTCTCTCCGGTCGCGATGGTATTCTTACATTTAGTTTTGTATTAATTTCATGTGGAGTATGGTTCATTAAATAAAATTAAATGCCTACATTTTCTACTTCTAGGTGTATCTATGGGCCACGAGGACGTTGCAAATTTGCTTAGGTACCCCACAGATCAGGTGACAGCAGAGATGGTGAGGGTTAGGGGGGCTCAAGTTTCTTTGGAGTGGTTGAGAGTAAAATTTCAGACGGGTATGATATCGGAGGAGCGCGACGTAGTGAGGAGGACCGCAAGGGCCTACATTTTATATGTATTGGGGAGTGTCTTGTTCCCTAACAAGAGCGGGTCACGTGCCGATGTGAAGTGGCTCGAGTTTCTGGATAGGATCAATGGCGTTTCAGACTATGCTTGGGGAGCTGCAGTCCTTGCATACCTGTATAAGCAGCTCACTGTGGCTGCCACCGCAGAGATAAAGCAGGCGGTGGGATATTGGACATTGATGGAGGTATGTAGTTTTCTAATCACATATTATGAACAGATACATTCAATTAATGACTTTTATGTAACATTTGCCACAGGCTTGGATATACGAGCACTTCTCTACGGTGGGCAGGCCACCCGAGGATCCCGATTACACAGGCGATGGACCCATGTGCGTTAGGTGGACGCAAGAAGGGCATACTGCACAGACGGTCGACCGTAGACGTGCATGGCGGGACAGATTGGACGAGCTCACAGCGGACGAGGTACTCATTGTAACATAGATATATATGATAAATATTGTGGATTTATTTACCTAATCAACAAAAATGAAATGAAGGTGATATTCGATCCGTACACTGAGGTGCGGGGGGGTTTTCCCACGGCCGGAGTCCGCTCTTTACCGTGGCTATTTATCTGCTGGTGACATTGTTGAGCCATACATGCCCGATCGTGTACTTCGATAGTTCGGGTATGTACAGACGATTCCACTCGCCCCATTGGCGGAGTACTTAGACCGCGGCACTAGGGAGACTCGGAGCACAAGGCCTTACTGGCGTGAGCTAGGGGAACAGTTCACCACATGGGATATACACGTCCTTCCCGATGTCCGTTTGGGTCGACTGGCGGGTTATCCACATGAGTGTTCCTCTCCATATATGGATTGGTATACCGGGCATTCACACCCCAGGGTTCAGCGACCTCAACCTAGGCACCGTGCACCTGTCCGTGTAGACCACGCCATGCGAGAGCACCAAGTTAGAGCATATCTGAGACAGTTTTTGGACGACGATGATCCGAGAGTTCGCGATATTATCCATACTGTCTATGCGATGATGGGTGGTCGGGATGGGGCGGGACGAGATGATTGACTTCTTGCGCGTGATGAACTTCAGTGTTTTGATATTACATGTTATTCACTTCTGATATTCGGGAACATTTGGAGATTACTCTATGTTGGCTACACGATGAATTTATTTTGGATCTGGAATGTTATAAATTTTGAATGATTATGTTCGTTGATTTATGTTGTTATTTGTTAGCATCTGGACGGTGTGAAAAGAAATGAGAATTGGGGCACCTTGTCGTGAGAATTGTGAAAAAAATGAAAAAAAAAAACTGGGAATCAGGTCTGTTCGACCAACTCGGCCGAACAGTAAACAGAACGCACGGCACAAGTTGTCGCGCTGGAAGCAAGGCGCGCGACGACCCTGGCCGTGCGTATAATCCGACGTACGGCTGCTTTGGCCGTGCGTCCTTAAGTCCGTGCGGCTCCATTGGCCGCGCGACACACATTATGTTCGGCCCTCTCGGCCGAACATACCTGTAGCATGAACAGTAAAAAAAAAATACAAACTCCAATTTTCAGGTTCAAATGCATTATAAAAGCTCAAATTCAACTACATAATCAGAGGCAGATACAAACACAAACTAAAACATGTCAAGGTCTGTTCTAATACATGATCACATCGCCCAATGAACTTTATCTAAATTCAATGGTTCCGGATCCAGGTCGACGGACTCGCCCGTGCTCGGTCTAGAAAAATCCGATAAATAATAGCCATCGAGACGATGCCGGAGCGTGTCACTCCAAGTAGTGGCAACCGGGGAGTGATACTCCGTCCACTGAGCAATGACGGGCGGTAGAGGGGATTCATGGGCTAGGTATACCTTTGAACAAAGAACAACACATTAATAAAATATAGTGCCGAAAATGACCAAATAATTGACATAACATATACTTACAGCAATGAAATGACAGCCATTCAGAAGGGCAATGCAAAAGGTCTGCTTTAGATCCCCGGGAGGTGTGAGCAGCGGCAAGTATGTGTTGTTCACATTGGCCGACAGAGCAACAAGAGGAACATTGTACACTGTAGCAACAAGGTGGCCCATCTCAGGCAGACAGAACCAATGCTCAGGATCGGCTTTAGCCCCATAGCAATGCAACACATTGAGAATATACTCCACTCGGCCTTGCTCAAGAAACACCTTATCGTACAATGACTTATTGTTCTCTAAGTGATGCATCAAATCTGACCTGACACGAGTCCACGACTCCTCTGTCCATTTTAAAAGCTCAGCAATGGCCCGAAATCCACAATGTCCATCTGCCTTCACATCCCTGATCCCAAATATGTATGTTTTGAAATGATCTGGTGCATTAATACACGCTGGCAGTGGACAATTACTTACAGCACGCCCCCGACGGACCTGTAAAGGATAAATACGATACTCGTATGTAACACAACATGCTCGATATCGACATGTGAATGCAAAAAAAAAAAAAAAGAGATTATCAATACCTTGGGTTTCGGCGGTCGTCTGGCGGATGTAAAAAATGGAACTGCTGAGACCGGACCGGCATCGTAAATGATCTTAGAGACATCGGGGGAGCAACTGTCCACCAGCTCAAATGCACTGGGATCCCTCTTTGTGGAACCCTTCTTCTTCGCTGACTTTGGTGGTCTCCCCCGAGGCCGGACCGGTACAGAAGGCTCATTCAATGAAGTGGTGCTGGGATTTACCAATTCATTGAACTTCCTCCACATCATCTTTTTACCCGCATCATCCAACGCATTCCACTTGTCCGTTGCACTCCGGAACAGTTCATTAATATTCGGGATCACATCCTGTTTCACACCGTCCACAAAACGAGATGTCCAACCCAGTTTCTTCCAATGGTCATCAATCTGATTAAGCGGTATAGGCATCTTCTTGGAAACGTACTCTGACAGCTCATGAGCACATGGCAGCCCGCAAGTAGTACGTAGAACACATCCGCAGAAATCGGCATCCATCACACCCTCGGGTAGATATCTGACCACCTCAACCATCATATCTAGTGCGTATGCCGACACAAATCCTCGCAGCTCTTGAAAGATAACATTCCGGTACTTTTTGGATTGCCTATTCCGACTCACTTCAAACGATTCTGTAATTGCTTGATGTGCATTCACCCATAAAGTATTGATGGTCGCCCAACAAGTCTCAAAATTCCCCATAGAAGTTTGCAGCTGCCTTTTCAACACTGAATGGTGACTCTCCACTCTGCAACGATTTCAAATAAGGGAAATGTATCAGTACACGATTAAGAATATAGACTACTGGGACAGTTATAATCAAATTTATATTTAAAACATACCGGGATGTCGTAGTGTTCCCATAGTGCTTAATCTTGTTTGTGGAATATCCCACAAATTTCTCCGTCCAAGTTTCACACCATTGCTTAAGACAGTATTCAACGGCCGGTAATGCATAGGCAAAATCGTTGCACAGACGGTTCAATTGTTCTTTAAACATATCCTCGGAATCTGCCTCCATTACATTTTTTGCCACTGTCTGTAAAACAAGTCCCATTTTTCCTTGGATTGCAGGTGTTTCTTGCAATTTGCCACCACATCTTTGTTTATATGCCATCGACACAATAGTTGCGTGGCATCGGGAAATATTTTCTCAATTGCATTTATAAGCGCCAACTCTCTGTCAGTCAAAATCACACTTGGCAAACTTTTTGAATCCATCAACGTAAGCAACATCTCAAGTGCCCACGTATAGTTATCCTCCTTCTCCGCCTCCAAATAGGCACAAGCAACAAAAAATGTCAAACCCGTAGAGGTAACACCCATTATCTCCAACAAGGGGAATTTAAATCGGTTTGTTTTGTAGGTACAATCCATCAACAACACATGTGGAAACGCACGCAACAATTCAATGCTCCTCTTATGTGCAAAGAAAATATCTCGCACCTCACTAGTTGACTCATACCTGCGATGATTGTGGTGATAGCCGTTCTCATCTAACTTTCCCAACACGTATTGCATTTGGGTACGTCCGGCTCTATCCTTCACACGGTGTTTCTGGCGGCAGTTGTATATTGTCTTCATTGATGACACATTCTTAGGGAAAGTAGCCTTTAGGTCGAAGTACAACTCCTTGGGCCTCACGTTGTGCAACGAACCTTTCACCACCAATTCCTCCTCATCGGGTGTCAACCGCTGCATGTATGCATGTCCCTCGAAATAATTTGCAAGCCCATGATTATGGATTGCATGCACGACCACAACTTCCCATTCCCCACCAATGGTCACCTCTTGAGCCTTTAGTTCAAATGGACACCCACATTTCTTTGATTTCCCTTCCCTCCGCCGGAAAACCTTCCCTTGCCCATCTTCACATTCACCGGTATCTTCTTCATTTGGTAAGTTTGGATTCTTCTTCCCTTTCCATTCACGGTACTCACCTCCGCGCTCACATTGAAAATAAACACGGGATTTCCTTGTGCCCCCACCCGCATCTGACCTCTTAATAATAACCACCATGTGTTCCCTTTTCGCAGTGCCCTTTACCCAGTCTATGACAGCTTGTTTCGAAGGATAGTGAGCATAAGTCGTGAATATGTGAGTGTAGTCTTGGCCAACGACATCGGTGCTCAACTCATTTCCAATTGGATTCTCAGTGGCTAGTGTACCACTCCATTTCGTCTCAAGAGAAGGTGGTTTCTGCAAGAAAAAGTATTGAAAGAGGAATGAGAACAAAAAAAAAATTTAAAAATAGGCTCTGCCTTCAGGTCCGTTCGGCCATCATGGCCGAACAACCAGAAGAACGCGCGGCCGGATAGGCCGTGCGTTAAATGATGCGCACGGCCGGATCGGCCGTGCGTCCCAAGCGATGCGCGGCCTTCTCGGCCGAACGTTAGGCTACGCGTGCGGCTCCATTGGCCGTTCGACGTGCTATGCGTTCGGCAGACCAGTGCCGAACAGCTGTGCGAAAATTTGGAAATTTCATTAACTTTAAAACATTACCTCTCCATCCCAAGGTGGCCATTGATCCTCCATTTGTTAGGCAATTACTCTACACCACTTTTCCTTCGATTTTTGCTATCTTTTGGGGAGAATGTGTGGGTTATGTGGAATGTATATGCACTTAGGGTTTGGAGGGTTTTGGTGGGTTGGAAAGGGTTTGATTTTGATGGGGTGTTTGAAAAGGTTAGGGTTTTGATTGGGTGGGAAGGGTTTGAATTTGGGATGAAATTTGTGGGGTGTATGTAGCAAATTAGTGTGTATGAGTTTTTGTGTTTTTTTTTTTTTTTTTAAGTTGAGGGTATTTTGGGTATGACAAAAAGGGGGTGGGGTGATGTTAGTAAAAGGAGGAGTAAGAATAGCCCGCGTCAAATAATTTTCAAAGGGGCGCGTGGGAAAAGGACCGATGAGACATGCGCAAGCAATTCCTGTCCCCATCTTAATTTGTTAGTATACATTCCTAACGACTAGGGGCCATCAGCCATTCGATGGCGACGTGCAAAGCAAGAATCCCGAATCACTTTGATACCATTGCACTACGCGACAATCTCCACTGACTAATTCAGCCCTGTCTTGTTTCCAATAATGGCATCATCTACCGCCCGCTCTCCATCTCTATATAATGATGCAAGAAACTTGCAACTTTTTGAGTCACAGCTGATTAATGCATCGCACACGGAGTGTTTGATTATATGCCTGACTGGGTGCCGGTACGTGGACAGGGTTCTGTTTCTTCAGCTTGAATGGAGACTGAGATTGAGAATCCAGAGCCTGAAAAATGGGGAGGGTGGTTTCTGGTCTTGGCTATTGGGATTTTTGTCATGATTGGTTCTTACATCAGTCTCAGGAGGAATTTTGCACATTTGGATCTCTTTCATTTCTCTTCGAGACGACATCATCCGGTGTTTGTTGAAAAGTATGGCGATGCACTGGACATTGCCCTGCAATTTTTTGATGTTCAGAAATGTAAGAGTAGTTAATTTTTGGTCTTATAGTATTAGTGTTATGTTTCACGGTTATGAACACTTATGTAAGGAGGTATGTATCTTTTGTTTCTGCAGCTGGGAAACTAGTGAACAATAGAATTAGTTGGAGAGGGGATTCTTCTATGGATGATGGGAAAGTGGAGAATTTGGATTTGTCGAAAGGGTTATATGATGCCGGAGATACCATGAAGTTTGGACTTCCTATGGCATTCACTGCAACGATTTTGTCATGGTCTATTCTCGAGTATGGACACCATATGCAGCAGATGAAGGAGCTGGAAAATGCTCGGAGTTCATTGAAATGGATCACCGACTATCTCATCAATGCACATCCCTCTCCTGATGTGCTCTATGTTCAGGTTTTTCGAGCTCCTCCATTGCTTTCTTTATAATTTATCCCTTTCAGTATTTCGATTCACGGAGCACTTGCATTTTGAATGTTATTATGTTTTAAGTTTATAGTGGCCTTACAAGTAGTATTCTCCATTGCTCTTATCATATGAGTGTTGGTTCCTGATTCCTGAAGAGAAACGGAAGCACTTGGGGACATATTCGAATATACTACCTTCGTATTTTTGGGTTTGTAACATTTGATACAGGCACTCATGCCGATACACATTTTCAACAATTAATATCTTAAATTGTGTACAATAAAAAATTATAGAAATTTGATGTTCTAAAACTATTAGTTTAGACGAATCTAACAAAATCTCACTTGACTATATTTTTTCTTCCATAACAATGATAAAAATTTGACACAAAGTTAAATTGTAAAACAGTACAAAAAATAACAATGTTGCAAACCCAACAAAACGGATGGAGTAGTAAAGTTTCGAGCTTATCAAAATTCAACAACTATACACCAATAGTAGTTGAGTGAAGTGATTGTGGGTCTCTAGTTGCTTAGGAAAAGATTTCAGATTTGAGTCCTTTTGAATGCAAAAACTGATTGTGAAAAGTTTACCCACTAAGCTCACCCGAACCTCGAGGTTACTTTTGAGCCTCAAAAAAGGTATTAAAAAACCCCTTGGTTTTCCCCCAAATTCAGCAACTTTGCTTGAGATTCAATATTCTGATCTCTAAAAATCATTTAACTGGTTTACCTATGCAATCCAATGTCATTTTATGTCAGAAATCGATCCAATGTTTGTATTTTACATGAAAGGTGGGTGACCCTGAGTTGGACCACAAGTGCTGGGAACGACCAGAAGTAATGACTGCAAGAAGACCCTTAGCACAAGTAAACAGGTCGTATCCTGGATCTGATGTTGCTGCGGAAACTGCTGCAGCTATGGCATCTGCGTCCTTAGTTTTTCGGTCAACAGACTCTTCATATTCCAGATTGCTTCTCAATCACGCACAACAGCTATTTACTTTCGCAGATACTTACAGAGGATATTACAGCATCAGCATCCCACAGGTGCAGAACTTCTATAACTCAAGTGGATATGGTGACGAACTCCTGTGGGCAGCTGCTTGGCTGTACCATGCAACCAGAGACAAGTCATATCTAAGATATGTCACTGTTGAAGGAAATTACTATGCTAATTGGGGAACCCCGACATCGCTATGTTGGGATAACAAAGTTGCCGGAGTGCAGGTATTGGGCTTGTTCTTTATAATGTTCTTTCAGTCCGTCTAGGCACAACGTTATGAAATCGTTATCCTCCATCTGTATGCATAACATGCACAATATAAATAAATCTCATCAGGTTCTACTATCTAGAATGAGTTTTTTTGGGTCCGAAGACATCCAAGGTGATGAGGATATTGCTCTCCAGCTTTACCGGAAAACTGCTGAGGCTGTTATCTGTGGACTTCTGCCAAATTCTGCATCTGCAACGTCTCAAAGAACTAAAGGTCATAGTCTCTTCAGTTTCCTATGGTAGAATAAAGAAAGATTTATGAACACTTGCTGAGGGTGCCAACAGAATGCAGGACAAACGGAAAAGGGCATAAAATCGAAAAAAACATGGACATATATGGAGGACCCGACCTTAAATTTTTTATATATTCAGAGTCGATAAAACTCTGCTAGATATTTCTCCCCCCTGCACAATTTTAGTCTAGCTGGTTTGTGAGGGTTTAAAAACATATTCATTTGTAGTTTAATCTAGCAGGTGGCCTAATATGGGTTACAGAATGGGGTTCTCTACAATATGCAGTCGCCTCTGCTTTTCTCACACTAGTTTACAGTGATTTTATGCTTACTTCCCAGACAACCAATTTGTACTGTGACGGAGATCTCTTTGGCCCTATGGACCTACGCAATTTTGCCATCTCACAGGTATGTATATATCTTTATAACATCAGATGTTGCTCGCCTGGTTCGTTGACATTATTAATTTTCAATAACTTTGTTCCCAATGGATGATTGATCTCTAGTCTACTAACATCGTCAGAGTATTCTTTAGGCAGATTATGTGTTGGGCAACAATCCAATGAAGATGAGCTACCTTGTGGGGTACGGAAACAAATACCCTTGGTATGTTCATCACAGGGGCGCATCAATCCCAATGGATGCCAATACAGGATGCAGCGATGGGTTCAAGTGGCTGAACTCAACTGCTCCGAATCCAAATGTGGCAATTGGAGCTCTGGTGGGAGGACCATTTCTGAACGATACCTATATCGACTCAAGGAACAATACTCTACAAGCTGAACCGACTACTTACAGCAGTGCAGTTTTGGTTGGCCTACTTTCAGGGCTCGTCACAACTTCTTCAGTTCCTCGCTCATTCTTGTGAGTTTTGGTTTGTATTCTCAGCGTTAAAAAGAATGTAGAATTACCAGGAAGCCGTGTACATGCTGTCTGTAAGCAATATGCTATGGTTACTAAGTTCGCTTATATAATAATGCAAAATTACTGAAGCAATACTTTCACCTGATTGTAAAGTGAATGGTTACAAACAAAATGCATATATGGGGATGAACACAACCCAATACCAATCATTTGAATTTGGAAAATAAACCTTTTCTCTCCTACTTGGTGTTTATTTAATATAGTTATTACTGTATTTTTCAGTTAGAGTTGTGTTAATGCACGAACTCGGTAACTTCTTGTGGCGTATTTGAAGGAAAAACCAAATTCATGGCTCACAATGAGAATGACATAAGTATGAAGTATTTGGGAATCGAATGCAGTTTCATGCTGAAGGGAAATGAGAATGACACAAGGAAAAGAACCTCACAATGCAGCGCGTATCCTCTGACAAGGAACTAATTAATTTTTTCACTAGTTAGAGATGTGTATATACAAGGAAGGATACAACAACACAACTTAATCGAAATATTTGTCACGAGAGATCAAGCCAACAAATGACTGCAATGAACAATGCAAATTTAACAACACAAGGCAATCAATCACACATTGCACCCAACAGTCAATGGAAACAGGTTCTGAGAGTACAAGCTTAGTATTCAATTGACAGATCCACTCATCATCATTTCTCATTTAATGGTGAATCACAACAGAGCATATACTTCATACTTGTGCCTTTCTAACAGCAGCTTGACCATTAAGAATAAATGCTAAATGTATACATAAGAAATCTCGCTCCAGTCGTAGTTGGAGGGTGGAGATGCAGAAGAGATGCAGTAACTCGTTGGTATGAACTGAGCATGTCGAACTAAATGTTTGAAGCGTTCAATGCCATAAACTTACACTGCTCATTCATTGCCACAAGCTGGGCCTCTTTCTTGTCCAAAAGAGCACTGAGCCTAACGTTCTCTTCCATGAGTTTCTGGACCTCAGCTTCCTTTTGGATCTTCTCATTCTCCAACTGAGACGTTTTTGCAACAAGCCTAATTGCATCCAACAAGAAAAGTGAAATGTCCAATTTCTACAGAGAAGACAAGTAGTCTAACGTAAAAGATGAATGAAGTGACTACAAATGTGAGACTTCTTACAAGCCAAGAACCTAAATGACGATGGGATTGGATGTAAGAGATTTGGTTATAATCTAGAATCATACTCAGTCATCCTTGATGCTCAGAAAACAAATTCCTGCAGACATTCCACTATAAGGTATACTAAGCAGGAATAAAAAGACAACCAAATATATTGGATTGGCCTGTTTCATTGCCATTTAACTAAGCTAACTAACTGAATCAAACAAATACGGAGTACAAGTTTTCCATACATGAAAATTTTCAATACCATTCCTAAAAACAATTTCCGCGCAACAAATTCATCAAATCAAGGAAATACCTTTGAACTTTTTCTTACTCTCACCTGAACATAAGACATTCAGAGATAATTTCTGGTCTTATAGATATGTTAAAAAATCCAGAATAGAATCCTCAACACAGATCAAGAAATTAACTTTTGACGAACATCCATTGCGTTTGAAAATTTCTTAGAGTATAAACATACTCTCAACACTTTAGAAACCAAAAGTACATTTACATTTGACACCATCACCCTTTTGGATAGGGATGGGATCCACACACCTTCATAAGAATTTAGCGATATTCCGTAGATCGTAAGCATATTTCTGAAATCAGTTTTGAAACCAAAAATACATGTACATTTGAGCTCCATATTCCCTCTGCCCAAGTCTCTCATATTAGTAGACTATCAAGTTCCAGGAGCCAAGACACTTTATTTTGGTGTTAAACTTTTACAGCTACACCTTCCACAATTCATATTCAATATATATCTACTAGTGACATAAGGCCCATTTGGTTATACTGAATGAGGTCTAACATTGGAGTTTGAAGTCTTAATAGCCAAGCTGCCCAAGCTATAAAGTTAATTGACTAACATTATTACGAAATTATTTTTATTTTAGTTAAACTTATAGTGTTGTAGAGTACATTTGATCAAATGTCACGAAAAATTGAAACTGCTAATATGTTGAACACTTACTTTACTCCAACCATTTAGACCCATAACAAGGGCTGCAGCATTAAATGTAAGTAGTGGCTTTACAAAAGAGACCTTGAAATCAATGGTGAGAAATCAATCTCAAAACTTTTAAGAACTTCTAGCTTCTAGATCTTCACATTAAAGAAACACAGATGCATCTCTTCTTCATGCCAGAAGAGTATTAAAGTACGTTTTGGTAGCATATTACTACTTCCTCATATACTTCTTAAGTTTATTACAAAGTCCAAGTGAAGAGCCAAGACTGCATTTGGTTGTTACTTTAGGAATGTGTTTTGTGCAGAAATTCTTTCTGAAATACATTTCATAAACAATTTAAGTTCTAGCTCATTAATAATGTCCCCCATCTTGGATATAGTAGCTCTAGTTAATTAAATTATTTGAGCTTAAAACAGAAAACGACATTGCTTTTGTTGTACTGCCAAATTTATTAATTATTTTTCTGTCAAACATGATTTAATAACACTTTATGTCACAAATCAATCATTCACACAACTAACCATTCTATATCTCAAAGAGGACCACATTTCAGTTGATCTCTTAAAGACAGAACAGAACAACCATGAAATGCAGCCTAATTCAATGTACTTGTTTGCCATTATGAGCTAGCCTTGGACTACATGTCTACGTCCCTGATCACGCAGTCAGTATTCGTGTTCAAATTATTCATATTTAATTTTTTTTACTCAAAATCAAGTCACACTCAAATTAGTTGATCACCATATGCATACCATTATTCTAAAGCATATGTTGTTCACTCAATGGTAAAGTGTAAAGTCCCAAGAAATAAGAATATCATAGAATTAAGAGAATAGTTTCCCAGTCTAAAATTAAACAGGACATTAGCCATGTATAATACTTATACAACAGACAGCATAAAGCAGTAGGTATTATGGTAAATGCAAGAGGGAATATTAACATTTAGAAAGTTCAAAAAGGATGCTCTCACTCAGCCAGGTCTCCCAGAGGAGGGATCAAAAGAGATATTTATGGTCCTCATGTAAGAAGCTTCCAAGAGGTAAGCATAAGAATACACATTACAATCCAACTAGCTGGAGTTATATTTTCAAATTTTTTATTTATTTTTTTTTTAAAAAAAAAACAAAACAAAACAAAAAACAAAAAACAAAAATTAGCTATGAAACGTAGTTTTTACTTAACTGTTAATTGTTTTCTACAAGTCTCTAAGGAACTCCACATCATCATTAAGAATACAATTGTTCACGTAGAAAATGTTGAAGCAGGCATTTTCCATGACAAGAATTTGTAAAAGATGAAACTACGTGAATCAAATAAGACAAGCTAAAATAGTTACTATAATTGCAATTAAGCAAAATGAATGTGTATTGTTTGTTAATCCAGCAGCCAGCTGTCAGAGGCCCCCTCCATCACAATTGCATTAATTCAGATAACTGACAGTCTCATTAAGCTTTCAACGTTAATTAGAATGAATTTTGTGCTTTTTCTTTTACTACGAGAATTGAATCTTAAACAAAAAATTAATATATGCACAGATAAACTTAAGCAAAATAACCTCTTTGTTGTACTCACCGTTCAAAGTGCTTTTCAATTGTCTGGAATTGCTTCTCTGATGAAAGAAGTGTTTCCCTGACACTAATCAGAGTGCTGACATATGATTTCAGGGATTCAAAGTCTTGCTTAACACGGCTAAGCTCTTGCTCATTTTCAGAAGCTCTCTGTCTCTGTCTAGTAGTTTCATCAACCAAATCTTCAACCCTCTGTCTCATCTCATTTAAAATAGTGTTTGTGCCCATTGCAAACTGTTCCATCTCCTCTAGTTTTACAGACATGTTCTCAATTTGAATTGCCTTCCTTTTAATTTCTTCCTGTCCTACAGTTACCTTTTCCTTCTCAACAGCTGTTTCAGACTCTGCCATGAGAACCCTTTTGAAAAGACCCTCCATTACATCGGTAACCATTTGTACACTTTTGTGCAACTCATTTATATAAACCCCATCTTGTTCATCGAGAGAGCCTTCCTTACTGCTAAGTGAAGTCCATGTGTCCTCATCTTCACTGTCTAAGGAAGAGATATCTACATTTCTTGACCAACCAGATAAAGGTACACCATTTTTATCAACAAGCCCCACACCATCTAATTGTTCGATGCCACATGATGTATGAGCTAAATCAGGAATTGCCATGCTTCTGGCCTTGGATTTCAAGTATGTCAATAATGTTGCAGATGTTTTGACTCTACGCCAGAGAACGCCTAGTTCTTTCTTTGCATCTGCTTCTGACACTTTTATGCATGCTGTAACCTCCAGAAGCTTCTCTTGCAAGTCATCCACTTGGGACTGGCTTCTCTTTATTTCCTGTTTCCAGTTTGTTTGTGATTGGTTTAACTGTGATTCCAATGTTGCCATGTTAACATCCTCTTCAGCTGCCATTTATCTGCCAAACAATGGGTAAGAATGCAAGATCCCCTTTGTTCAATCAAAAGGTAAGTTAGTAAATCAGAGCATCCCACGGTGATGTGTAATCCAATGTTATGCAACACCCTTTGTCACCAAGATAATCAAGAATACAAACTTTTAGGTGGCCTTAAAAATAAATAAATAAATTATTAATAAATAAAAAATAAAAATAAAAAAACTCTCATAATTTTGTAGCTAACCATTGGAAAGTGCCACACCTTCCAAACTTAACTTAAGCTAACAATACACTCACGCATCTCAAAGGGAAACAAGTTCTGCCCGAGTCTGTATAAATAGCCATGCAACAAAATACTAATGATGCTAATATTTGATTAGGGTTCAGTCTATGTTTTCTAGTGAACTAAAAATGATTAAGCAGGCTTGCCATAAAACACAAACTAAAATAAGGTTCACATATCCACAATGAACTCAAGTCGATAAGAAATGTGAGAAGTTGAATTTGATATTTTCCTCAGTAAGTGCTGGTGAGTACAAATCAAGAAGTTGACATTGTCATGCTGCAAATCACTTTCTCTTTCCTAAATTTCTATATGGTTATGGCTCTTGATCATAGACAACTGCATCAAGGATTCATATGAGAGGATTTTTCCTTGAAAACGAAAAAGGTCCCTAATGGCTTAATCCACTACTTTGTGAGCCATGCACAAACAGAATCTGAATGGATTTTCCCTACTGCCAGTTCTATGGGGATTAAGAAATGAAAACAATAGCTGGTGCCTAACTGAATCTAGTTTCCAGTAGACACACATGAGGTGTTAAGCCAGAATTCTTCTTAAAAATATTGGAGAATAAGGTAATAAGTTATCAAGATACATTTCTTAACTGATAAAGTAAAAATTTTTAGCTTTGATACCCAGAAACGAAAATATCTTTCCCAAGCGTTTCCGATGGCCCTAAATTTTAAATGCCTTTACCAGATCGCTGAAACAAATGAAAAACAGCCCAGGGCAGACCCAATCCAAAAGACAGCAATATATTATATTCCGCGAAACTTATCCAAAATCCACATTTCAGTGCTAGCTTCACAAACCAAATAAAATAAATTGGGTGAATTACCCTCATTTCATATCTTAATCTCTCTCGGCACCTCAATCCTTATAATCCAATACCCCACGGAAAAGTTATTTCGGCGTCTATCTCATCACATGTAGATGTAGCCAAATACCCAGTTACCCCAACAACATAAAACTTGATAAACGGTAAGATCCATCACAATTGATCATCCCTTGCGTATTTAAAGCAATTCCAACAAGATACGAAGTATATGCATATCGAGAACGGGTTCCTGTATATCACAAGATCGACCCAATTACGTCGAAAATGAATGCAATCGACAAAAGGTACCTACCTTTCCAATTAGCAGCAACGGGAATTTGGGAGCTTTCTTCCTCCACTCCTAATTCCGATCGCGGAAGAGAGCGAGGGGTCGAGGTAGACTAGGGTCAACAAGGAATGTGACATAACAACCCACAAAATATAGGTAAAAGTATTTGTAACAAAAAGCAAGCTATGATGCATCTTGATTCTTGGCTCCTTGGTCCTTGCACTGAATATATGAATAAACCGACAATGGTCCGGTTAAGGTGCGATTGGATCATTAAGGCGAAAGATCTTGAGCGTTCAATTAAAATCAAAGGGTTGTAAATGTAAAAGGGTAAAGTTGTCCAATAAAAATATGGAACGGTTTTACTAATTACGAAATTAACGGATTAGTACGTAGCACATCAAGACGAAGATCTTGAGCGTCCAATTAAATTCAAAGGGTTGTAAATGCAAAAGGGTAAAAGTTGTCCAATAAAAATATGGAACGGTTTTACTAATTACGAAATTAACGGATTAGTATGTATCTTTAACGGATTTACTGCATATGTTAAACGGATTTGTATCCTAAAATATCTTACAACAGAAAAATTCACTAAAATTAAAACATATTACTGACACAAATTATAGTATTAATTTGTATCATTATTTTCAGCGATAGAACGCTATTCTTTTCAGCGATAGAATGTGCTTCATTTCATCGAGATTGTATCATTATTTTCAGCGATGACTTACAATTCCTTTCCCCGAGATGTGCAACTGTTTTCATATAGATACTAATACACTTTGCAGAGATATTATATCTTTTCAGCGATGTTTGAACATTCTTTTATGCGATGAACAATTATTCCTTTAAGCGAGTTCAATTTATTTTTTTCAGCGATACATCATATGTTATTATTTTTAACGAAATTATTAATTCCTAATTATTACAACGACGGTACACTTTGCACCAAAAATTAAAGGACTTAACTATTTGGGATAAGTATATTCTTTCAGCGATGGAATGTGCTTCATTTCATCGAGATTATATCATTATTTTCAGCGATGACTTACAATTCCTTTCCCACTTTGCAGAGATGTTATATTTTTTCAGCGATGTTTGAACATTCTTTTAAGCGATGAACAATATTCCTTTAAGCGAGTTCAATTTATTCTTTTCAGCGATACATCATATGTTTTTATTTTTAGCGAAATTATTAATTCCTAATTATTACAACGACGGTACACTTTGCACCAAAAATTCTTACGGCAATGCCGTGATAATCTTTCAGCGATGACGTAAATAATTTTTCAGCGATGCCTTTACATTCTTTTCAGCGATGAACAGTTATTCATTTCAGTGAGTGTGTATCATTCTTTTCAAAACAACCATAATCAGTTCAAAACAATCACTAAAACAATCCATAATCAGTGAAACAATTCATAACACTAACATAATCAGTTAAAAACAGCATTAAAGCTTTAAATCAGTTCAAAGCAAATTCCAACGAAACCATTCCAACCATGCAAACCATAAAACAATCCAAACCATAAATCAGTTCCAAACCATTCAAACCATAAAACAATTCCAACCATAAATCAGTTCAAAACCTCACTGAACACAAATCAAAACATCACATAATCAGTTATAAACAAACCATTCAAACCCCTAAACACCAGGAGAAGAGTCCTGAGGCTGAACGATGGCCTGATACATCGCCATAAGCCTATGAAGCAGATCTTCCCACATATGTGTAAAAACCCTTTTACGTTGATCCAAGTCCCGTGGAGTTTTTGCGAAGGAGACTTGACGCTACGATAGTGGTTCCACATTTCATGCAGCTCTGTGGGGTCAAATGAACACCTGTTTACATCACCAACATTAGATATGCCTTCTTGTTGGAGGACACCAATATGAATATCCAGAGCTTGGAAGTGGGGATGCATAATGTGATAAGATTTTTCAGCAAACTGAATATCAGGATACTCAGTTATGATTTTTTCAGAAGAAATTCCTGTATTTCAACATATAAAAAAGATAGTTTATCAACATATAAGATGTAAATATAAAACGTCATTCCTAAAATATCATTATTTTCAGCTATAGAACGTTATTTTTTTCAGCGATGGAATGTGCTTCATTTCATCGAGATTTTATCATTATTTTCAGCGATGACTTACAATTCCTTTCCTCGAGATGTGCAACTGTTTTCATCGAGATACTAATACACTTTGCAAACATGTTATACTAATACTCGGCACTAGCAGGTTCAATAACATCATGTTCTAACTTATACATGTTCTAACTCTACAACAAGAACAGGATACTCAATATCATACATATTCATATCATACATGTAATTTTCATAAGAAATACATGTGTTTCAACAAGCAGATCGTGATACTTCTTCGGTGCAATCCCATGATCTAACATTTTTTTCGATTAAATCGTTGAGCGCGCGTGCTTGATCACAAGTCGGATGTGTATCCAGCAGATACCTCCCAAAAGTCTTCCAATATTGCGTCAACAAACTAGAACTCTCTCCGCTACATCTTCTTTTGGACGACATTTCTGAACGAGAGCAATTAGGGTTTTGAGAAATTAGGGTTTACAAATGAATTTTCGAGAAATGAAGCTGATTCCATTTATAAGGGTCACACTTTAAAAAAATTTCGGAGGCCCATTTCATTTATTTAGGCCCATTTTATTTAGGTCATTCTATAAACTGAAATATATTTCTTTTCAGCGATGATAAATGTGTTTTTCAGCGATGATATGGCATAAAAATCAGCGATTGGGATATGATGATTGGTTGTAAAGGCGTTAGTTTTACTAAAAGATTGGGATGAGATTATATAGAACTATAGAATCATTTGCTCTGTCGATATGATGATTGTGACCATTAGGATTGTGATTGCCCTAGCAGCTACAATTAGCTGCTGGCCCATATGCCAATTAGATATCAATAATACTCCATAATTTACAATGCCTTCTTACATGGGGATATTGAAGAAGACATCCCCATGTAAGAATAGATAACTTTCTTCACATATATATATCAGCGATAAAAAAAAGTGCAATATATTTAAGCGATGAAAAATGTACATTTAAGCGATGAAACTATGTACATTTAACCGATGAACAATATACTTTTCAGCGACACTAGATCAGTTACAATAATTTGTTTTTCCACACCTCAAAATCAGTTCATTCATCATGGTTTCTTTTTCCGACCCTTTTTTGGCTTAGATGCTGGTTTCTTTACCTCAAATGACTGACTGAGCTCGGCAACCAAATGCATCTCTCTATTCACTTCTCCAAGCACAAAATCTTTATGTTGATTAACATCTGACAGCAATATTTGAGCACAGACCTTAGCTCTTTTTGCCAGATTGTACCTTTTGTTCTTGATTTCTGCCAACATGTCATCCATAATCAATCCTTCCCAATAATCCATATATGACATGACAAAAACACCACAGCTGTGCTGATCTTTCTGCTCTCCCAACGGGGAGAAAAGCATACGATATGATGCAAACCATTTTTGAGATTTCATCAATGTATTTCCCAACATCCTGAAGTTATACCATATCCTATTCAAAACTTTATAATCAGCTGACCACCCGCCTTCAGCATTCTTGCTGTTGAAGTAAAAAATTCTTCTCTTTCTCATATCAACAGAAAAAACAACCTAATGATTTTGTCGACAATATGGGAAGAAGAACTAGAAAATTGAGTAAACATATAATTAGAATCTAATAATGATCAACTATGTAAACAAAATTATCAAAAGAAAAATGTATCTTACATTCTCTGCATTCAACACCACATCAATCATTTCTTCAGGAAACATCTTGAAATCCTCCATGAATAAATCAACAAGTTCTGCACCATCTTTTAATGGTAAATCTGAATCCACCTCTGCCTCTGCAAATCTCTGTTTCAAAAGATACAACATTTCATGCGTCAAAAAGAAGTTAAATATTTAAATATATATATATATGTATGTATATATCAGACTCACAACAAATAATGATGAAAAATAATATTTCAACATTGGTTTCCCGTTGGCTCTTTCCAATTCACGACGGTTGATCACTTTCGCATAACAGTTTATAACACTATCCGCAATATCACTATCAACCCTCAGTGTTTCAATGTCAAGCTTGGACAAGGTCATTACATTATCATCATAAACAATCATCTTTTTCGCTTCAACTTTTCCTAGAATATTTGTAATGATAGCCCAAACAGCCACATTCAACTCTTCTTGATTACAGGTATATGACGCCTGAAATTCTGGATAGTGTTTAAATTGTGTATAAGTCATTTCCATGAATGTATACTTAGTGCATTTATCTATAGGCTGGAGATCAATCATCGTCACTCTAGGAGGCATATACTTCTCCTTCAATTTCTCAACTCTCTTAGCTCTATCAAATCCATATTGTACCTGAAAATTACAGATGATATAGCTCTATCAATTTCTCACTGACAGATATTGTTTTTATCACCTCGAAATTAAAATACCTCTTGATTCTCCATTGCATCCGATACACCTTTCCCTTTCTCAAGACCATCATGTTTTAACTAAAACACACAAGAAAAAACATCAATATAATCATCGCTAAAAACTACTAAGAAAGTCACTGAAATACAAAGAAAAAAAAAAACCTTTGCATTGTCCAATTCATCTGATACAACTTTCTCATTCTCAGATATGCCCAAAGAAAAGTTGGCACATCTTTTGCATGCATCTATACACATACTAGAGTAAGTTAGAAAAAATACCTCTATTTACATCACAAGTGATATAGCTAAAAACTATTAAAACAGCTAATGCAACCAATCATCATATCCCAATCGCTGAAATGTGCATTATGTCATCGCTGAAAAACATAATAAACTATCGCTGAAAAACATAAAAAACCATCGCTGAAAACTATTCAAATACCTCTGGATTCTCCAATACATTTGATACATCTTTCTCAGCGCCATCATGTGCTAACTTAAAATCACACAAGAAAATATATCAAACATACTAGAGTAAGTTAGAAAAAATACCTCTATATACACAAGTGATATAGCTAAAAACTATTAAAACAGCTAATGCAACCAATCATCATATCTCAATCGCTGAAATGTGAACTATGCCATCGCTGAAAAACATTAAAAACCATCGCTGAAAACTATTACACTACCTCTGGATTCTCCAATACATGCGATATATCTTTCTCAGCGCCATCATGTGCTAATTAAAAATCACACAAGAAAATATATCAAACATTTTGTTATTGTTTTCCCTATAGCAAACATTTTGTTACTGTACATACACTCAAAGAATCGAAACTGAAAGGGATTCGGAATCGAATTAAAGATCTCTGCAATAAAAATAAACAACACAGAAAAAGCAAAAAAGAAAAAAGAATGTCAGAAACCACCTTTAAAAAATATTATGAAGTACAATATTTATAAAACTACCTTCGGTACATTTTCCGGAAAATTTTCAGTGTCAAGGGCAATTCTCTCTTCAGTTTTGTCTTTTACATTCCCAGCATCTACAGCACCTCCTTCCCGCAAACTTGTCACCTCCGGACCCCCTTGACTCATCACAACATTCTCACATCCTGCTAATATATCCATCAAGAGTTCTCATTCACTTACAGTTATATCAAGATTAGTTGACTGTTCTCCTTGACCAGTAGCATCAAAAGGTAAACAACGTCGACCCACATCAATTGACTGTTCATCTTGACTTGCATCTTGATTACAGGGGGGGGGGGGGGGGTTGAGGGGGATCACCTAAAGCAGGGGATTGAACAGGATCACCTAAAGCAGGAGTTGTGGATGCTTCTATAAGAGGATCAACATTGTCTGAAGCATCAACATCCCTATATTGGCAAGCAATGTTCACAATAGAGTCCATTGTGTGATCAGAAAGATGGACAACTGGTTCAGAATCAGTTGTCTCATTTGCATTAGCTTCATGACGGGTGAATACATTGAGTGCAAGCTAGAAACATTGACAGCTTGTTCATTTCCACTAGCATTCAAATCTTCATTTTCTCCTAACTGCTCATCTCCTCTTGCATCCACAGTCCTAGAAAGATTGGCAGTTGGTTCATTTGCACTAGCATTCACACGCTCATTTCCCACTTCTTTTCCACCCCTCCTTTTCTTCTTTAGATCAGAAACAAAAGTACTAATTCGATCGTCATTTTCCACAGTCCTTTTCACAGCCCTCGATTTCTTCTTAAAGTCAATATCTGGATACTTTACATTAGGGAAAACCTTTCAAATATCAACCATCTCCAAATATCGATCCTTTTTGCATGTAAATCCAATGAAATGAAGCTCTTCACGCTCATAGAAATAAAAAAACATGTTCTGAAAAAAACAAAAACAAACAAGATACATAATCAACAAACAATGACCATATTACAAAAATCAACAATATAAATCACATAACAAATATAAATCACATAACAAACACAATTTTAAATTACCATTAAGAAAAACAGGTCTCCACAGGGGCGTGCTTGAGCAATGGTTCTCTTATCCAATTTTGCCTTATACTCATTCAGAGATTTGATCAGAAATTGTCTAATATGAAGACACCAATTGTACCATAAAGCTTCATCCGGAGATCTAAGAAACTGAAGATACCTTTTGTTTACAACCCTCCCTGAGTTAGGAGTAAAGACTTTCTGCATAGCAAACAATACATACATCCTCCAGTAGTCGTCCAATGAAATTTCAATATTCTCCTTATTCTCTAAAATAGTTCTAAGATCGTTAAGAGGTATTTGATTAGGCTCCTTCTTATTCTTAATAAGAGAATACTTGTCACAAAATTTATCAGCAAAATCATAACCAATCTCATTATTCTTCAAATCTATTATAAGTTTATCGTCTCCCCATGGAAAACCATATACTTTATGAATATCTTCATCTGAAAACCTCCATCGACGGTTTTTATCAATAATAAAATATTCTTCCTGAATGCTCCACTGATTAATGAGAGTTATCACATGATCAACCTTAAGCATACACATATTGAACATAAGCAGACAACTGAAGCAACTTTCATGAATAAACTCTTTCCTCCCATCTCTGTCACTCTCGTTCAGGATTTTATTTAACAGACAAACGCTAGAGGGAACACAACAGACCTGAGTATGAACTTTTTCAGCCATTCTTCAGAAGAAAAAAAAACAAGAATCACCGTTCACCGTTTCACTGATCAGAAAAAGATCACCGTTCGCCGTAAAAGCTCAGAGAATCGCAAAATCGCTGAAAAACCCTAGAGAAAGTATCGACAGTGATAAACTAAAAATGGCGGTTAAATTTTTAATTAAATACTACACGGTGAATACTAGACGGTTATTTTTTATTAATTACTACACGGTTTCTTTTTATTACTAATTTTCATCGCTGAAATGCATTAGTTACGCGAATTCTGAAACATTGTAAAATTTTTATTCACTACTACACGGTTATTTTTTATTAACTAATTTGTATCGCTGAATTGCATAATGATCAGCGCTTTCGTATATAAGAATTCATCGCTGAATTGTATTATGATCATCGCTTTCATATATAAGACTACATCGCTGAATTGCATTAGTTAGCACTGTAATAAGCCGATCAATACAATATTAATATCCTTTCAAAAATGAAGAATTCAAAAGTCAATAACAATATTGTAATTCCTTTCACAAGTTGCAATGCAATGTATACACTTCATGTCATTTCTAGAAAACAAAAATCTTCATTTCTGCATCCGTTTACGATGTTCTAACTCTTTCTTTTTCCGAACAGCTTCAGAAATAGAGACCATTCTCTTGTTCGATTTCTTCCGTCCTTTACACGTTTCTCTTTCCCTTAAATGCAAATTTGAGTAATCTGATGTACTTCCAATCTCTGCAAAAAAACAAAAACATTGAGAAACACTATTTTCAAAAAAGCAAAAATATAAACATGTCTTTGATTAGAAATTACCCGAATCTTTGTTAATATTAATATTGTCATACTTTGTTTTCATCAATGTCTCAAAATCATTTATAAACGATTCACAAGCATCCGCGTTTCGTGACAACACAATCGCTGACTTAAAAAACAAGCCACACAATTTCCGATATCTAGATGCTGCATTGACCACATTTGTTTCTTTTCCAACACCAACATCAACATAACTGAGATCAGATTTCGCATTCCTTGACCACCGCTGCAAAATATATTTATCTGGAATAGTATGAAAAACTTTTGCTCCACTTCCTGACTGAACATCCATCACCCTCAAAGCATGACAACATAAAATCCCCATATTCTCAAACATATTGCAAGTGCATCCAATTGTACCATCATCCATGTTAACATTGACATGATGTAATACCCGTGAATTTTCCATCATAAAATAAAACAATACTTAAATAAACAAATAATAAATAAAATAAATACCATAAATAAATAAATAAAGATAAGGAAATGAGAAATGAGATTTTAACTTAAAAAGGAATTTAATTAAATAAAAAGAATTATTAAAGGTAAATAAATTGTACACCAAAACCCGACACTAATGAACTCGAGGATTCGAGTCCAAAACATCCAATTAGACCCGAGTGAAAATTTAGAGAGAAAGTAGAAACCCGAATATACCCCGGAAATCGGAATTCGGGAGCATAGAGGGATAGAAACCCGAAAGAGAGGCGGAAAGGCACGACGGATCGCACGACCTGCCCGGACCGAAGTCCAGGCGAGTGTCGCGCGGTGGCCGCGCGGTAGAAGGAGGAAGAGCGCGCCACGACCGCGCCACACGACAGATTCGCCCGTTGCGTGAATCTCTCGCCCGAACGCGGATTTTTCGACTTTCGGTTGAACATCTCTCAACCCAAGACCCTTAGGTCAGATGTTGGATGCCCTAGGGCTTGGGAAATCTATAAATAAACCCCTTGGGAGCCCCGAACAAGTTTACAAAACCCTACAACCTCCTACACATTCGAAACCCTAAATCCGGAGTCGTCGGAGGCACGAAACCAAGACGAACGCTGTTGGACGAATTTCTCTACAGATCTCCATAGTCGTGGTAAGTCTCGATCCAATCTTTGTTCAATAAACGATTCGAAAACGAATCCTAATCATCTCCTTTTTCTTTCTACACCCCGTATTGGATCTAGATCGTAGAACCCGACGAACGGAGAGGAGAAACGGTGGACTGGAAGCCACGCCTTCGAATAGACGATCCCGGACGTTCATAAACTCCGTAAGTTAACTCTTACATGGTTTTGGGATGAATTAAAACATTCAAAACTAAAAGATTAACAAGAAATCGAAAATCTGTCAATCTAAACTTTCTACCGACGCAACAGATTTGTTGAATTTTTCTGAACCTTAAAACGAATTCAAACGGAAAAACTTAAAACACGAAAAACGTTCCTAAGACTTAGATCTAGCTACTGTAAACTTTTGAGAATTTTTGGAGTCAATTTGATATGTGAAAACCCACCGAAACTGAACTGTTTGAATCTAGATCTTGAAATCTTGGACAGAACTTAGGCATGATCTTGATCACGTTTTTGACATAGGATCTAGACTGTTTTAGATCTTTGGCCGAACATAAAAGTTGTAGATAAATGTCTTAGGATGATCTCTGTCAAATTTCATTAAATTTGGAGTTGAATTGCTAAGGTAGAATTCGAAATCTTTAAACTGTGACACATTAAACTCGGACAGATTTGTTCTTATGCGAAAATTGGTGATTTTGACCTACTTAGGTATCTCGGATTGAAAAAGTTAAAACATGAAAGTTGTAGATCTTGACGTTTATAAGTCAGATATGAAATTTTGGAATTTTTGGAATTAAATCGGATTTTTGACGAATTTTAGAGTAAACTGTGGTTTACCGGAAACAAAATCTTGAAATCTTGTTGAAAAATGGAATTAACCTTTAGGGTTGAAACGAGTTGAGATGTTATTTCTAAATAAATACAATTGAAGTCAGATTTTAAAAAATTAAATCCCCTTACAAACTTGATAAATTAAAATTAGGGGTGAGTGCTCTGCAGGGTGCCCCCTAACGATTCACTTGGTGCCGTAATGGACGATGGTGACCCCGCGCGCTAAACTTGAAATGTGATATTGCCAAAACGGCGAAATATAGAGCCTACACTCTCGTGAATATCCGTATGGGTTTCCCGAGGCTCCGGAGTGGTACTGGGTATGGCTGATACGGTTGCGGCCGCCGGGCTACCGGCTAAACCTGTTGACATCGCGATGCTATCGTGAAACTTTGAAATACCAAATCGGGGATGTAATGGGGATTTTAAATTAAATTAAATTAAATTAGATTAAATTATGTTGTTGTCCAATTAAATTATTTAAATGCTTTATTTAAATTATGGCTTTTGTCTTAAACCATGCGATATGTGTTATTAAATAGAGGCCTGAAATAAATTATGCTATTGGATAGTTGGTTAGATGAAATTAAATATTATGTTATTATCACGCTTTTAGTAAGTTATTCAATTAATGGCTTTTAAACCCTACGATCATGCATGTGTTAACTTACTCAGCAAATTTGCTGACCAAAACCGTTTTTATTCCTTTTCTTACAGAATATGTGGAATGAGCATGTGTGAGCACGAATCATGCATGGGATTTTGGGAACTTTGTTTTGCTTTTAAATTCGTATTTTAGACTATATTCTGAACGGGCCTGTTTAACCCGTGTTTTGGCCATGTCGGCCCTATTTAAATTTTCCGCTGCAATACTATACTAACAATTATTTCCGCTGCGCTATACTATTATTATTTTCCAATTATATTGTATGGGCTATCTTGGATGATTTAAATACTTTTAAATACTGCAATACCTAGCCTTGCATCTCTTTAGTAAGCTCGGAGAAACCGTGTCTTACTAGGGGGATGTGGCGGTGACATCCCGACCTGGGTGACCAAAAACCGGGGTGTTACAAAGTTGGTATCAGAGCCCGGCTATTTTTAAACCATTATTATTTTTAAACTATTATTAATATTTTGACTATTATTTTAAATATTAAAGTATTATTTCCATGGAAAGTTTTTATTTTAAAACCCATGGAAAAAAGGATATATATATATATATATATAGCATTAAATTATTATTGGGGGGAAATATCATTTGCATTTGCATGTTGCATCTCTGCTATGAACTTAGAATCTTGGCGAAACTTGAACTTAGAATCTTGGCAACTTCGAATCTAGAATCTTGGCGAAACTTGAACTTAGAATCTTGGCGAATTGAACTTAGAATCTTGGCGAATATTAACTTAGATCTCTTGCTTGTGCTAGATGGCTAGTCAAGACATGATGCAGTGGATGATCAGGATGATGAACGCCCACCTTGACACCCAACAAACCATACAACAAATGAAAAATCGTATAGCTCACTTGGAGGCAAATCTGCACCAAATGGGAGATTTAAGGGAAGCTGACCTCCAGCACTTCCTGAACATGAGAGCCGCTGATCAAGATCGCATAAAAGACTTAGAAACTCAAGTGCAAAAACTCACCGAACGGAGCGATGCTGTGATAGATAGAGTCGAGGATCTAGGGACGGACCTGCTTGACCTCACTGATATAGTAGTACCATATAGCCCTGTGGAAGACCACTTGATGGGACCACGAAGCCCAACACCCCCAGTGGAGAGCCCATCCGGCCTTATCCATGGACGCTACGGAACCCTTGGGCTCTGGCCCCACATGGTCCGCCCATCGCCAAACCCGAGCCCCGTGGAGAACCATCTGGAGGAGACACCGGACCCAGTTCCGGAAGCCGTCGATCCACCATCCCCAGTGTTTCATGGACCCTTGGGCACCGGCCAGGTCTCTGATGAGGATGATCCTATGGAAGACCCCGCTACTCTGCCAGAGGACGCAGAGATCTTTTAGATACTATATCTTAGATAGTACATTTATTCTGCGCATCATATTACTTGTATTAAATTTCTTTTAAAGGAATGAAATGCGAGTTGATTTTTTTTGGAATTCTTCGGCCCAAAAATTATTAAAAAAAAAAAAAATCGGACAGACCTGTCCGCAGGAAAAAAAAAAAACCCGGAACAGTTCCACCGCATTTTCTCTAAATGATAACAGTCAAATCGGACAACAAGGATACAACGGGAACATAAACTGCGAAACATAATCAGTAAGATCATCCTTGTACAGTCCATAAGAAAACAACTAAATAAAACACTACTACAGCAAGCCTAGATGGAAACGCAGAAACAGAGGATCACTGGTCGGGAGGCGGGAATTGACGACGCATATACTCGTCCATCTGGCGCATGTAGGCGTACATGTCGGTCATGGAGGCCTGCTGCTCCAGCTGTCTCATAGTGATCGTATCCATGCGAGCCTGGTATAGATCCATCCTGGCATCCAGAGCGTCGTAGCGAGCCTGCCCGGCTGCAAACCCAGCATCCATACGAGCAAACCCCGCGTCCATACTAAGCTGCATACCCTGCAGCATCTGAACTATCTGCGGCATCTCCGCACCCTGCTGGGGAACCACGGGAGGCGGAGGTGGCTGCTCAGGAGGGACAACTAGAATCAAACCATTACCGTTGGGCTCCGGGCGAAGGACAGCCGGAGGAGCCCCATGTCGAAGAGCACTGCGTCGAGGGGCGTAGGTAGGGATACGATAGTAGCCGCCAGCGGATAGCTCGTAAGGATCCGTCTCTCGTGACGTACGGATCCCCTGAGCCGCACACATACCGCAAATAAGATGAACGTGGGTAATCACCCTGCTCCCTCGTCCTCGGCGCATACCCCTCAGGTTGTCCGCGATACAAGCCCCAACATTCACCCTACCACCTCGGGCGAGAAAGCAGATGGTCTCATAGACGTGGTCTATAACAATATGGCTCCGGGTGATCGGCCGGACACGGCCTAACCATATCTGAGCAAGCTCGAGCCACGGAGAGTCCATCGTCGTCAACCGCAGCTCATGATCATGCTTGAGCTGAGGAGCCATCAAGGTGCATAAAACACCCCACGCAGGCGGGGGTATACGACCCTCAGGCTGTGGCCGGAATACGCCGTCGTCAGGAAGGCCGAAGTAGACGTTGATCGCCCGAGCGCTGAAATCTAGATGGCGACCCCGAACCCAGACTCGAGACAAGTCGCTGTTCTCCCCGAGACCGCCAATGTTGGCAATGACCTCCATAGCTAAGTACCCAGAAGCGATGCCCTCGGGATGGCGCGCACATCCAGTCCACTGAAGAAGACCCAAAATTGGACTAACCCTGTCGTCGTCCATATGGCGAGGATACATGCCTCTCTCCGGGACATAAGACCTGTTCCGACGAAGCTCGTCGAAATAGAACTCCTGAGAGGCCATAGTAGCAAACCGATACCTGTCGTGTCGATGGGGACGCACCTCGTCGGGAAGACCCTTGAGCTTAGGGCCCCGCTGCTCCTCGTCCTCCTCGGACTCGCTCTCATCAAAATCAGACATCGCCGGAGCGGCAGTGCTAGGACCAGCCTCATCGCGCTGAGCAACTCGTCTCCTGGTCCTCGGGGGACACATGAGTGACGCCAAAACAACCCACAGAAAAGCAGCATCCTGCAAATATCCAACCAATACCAAATGTAAGGATAAATCCTACACGGCGATTACATTAAGCATAATCTAGAAAATACAAGAACATGAAGTGTGAGCCCTAACACGAGCAATCAAGAAGATAACCAAACCAATACTATGTCTAGAGAAGTCCCAAACCTCTTTGGGACATTTTGTCAAACACGTGGAGTGCGCAATAAATCAAGACCAAAGTTTACTTGTAAACACATGGGGAACGCCCCCAAATCAAAACAATTGCTTGGGCAATAACTCATCGTCATAATAGGGCACAAAACAACGACAACGAACTCATCCGCATGCCCACAATACCAATACAAATCGGGAAATTCATGCTTTCCTTAAAGTATGGGATCTAGAAAGAAAAAGAAAAACTTCCTCAAACTAGGCATACATTGTTGCATAAATACTTCCTAATCAACAAAAATAACAACAAGTATCGCCCAAACTCGCTAATTGCACAAATTAAGTCTAAAAACAACAAACCCCCAATTCTTGTCCCTAAACCCTAATTTTTAAATTCACCCAAAGATTAAGGCTAAACAAGACATAAAATCTGAAATTGACAAGTAGAAGTAGTAGACGCATACCTTGCAAAGGAAAATCGAAGCCGGGAATGAGAGAATCGGGGGATGGGAGAACGAATTTGAGAGAAAACTAGAAGAAGCCTCGGAAGTGGAAATGGGGCGGAATGGCTCGCGCTCCGCGCGAGCCCTTTTGTTCGAACTGCCATGGCCACGCAGTCGCCGCGCGCCACCGCGCGGGCACCGCGCGAGCCTCAAAAATTGTTTTTTTTTTTTTAATTTACCTTCTACTGTTTACTCGATAAGCTATACGGCAAATTGTCCAAATGCGATTTCTGGTTGAAAGAAGTGGCATTTCTCGGACACATAGTATCCGCTGATGGAGTATCAGTGGATCCGGCAAAAGTTTCTGCCGTGACGGAGTGGGCAGCTCCGAAGAGTCCAACGGAAATAAGGAGTTTCCTTGGATTAGCCGGGTATTATAGACGATTTGTGAAGGACTTTTCAAGGATTGCACGTCCTTTGACCCAGCTACTGAAGAAAGGAGCAAAATACGAGTGGACCGAAGCGTGTGAGACTGCGTTTCAAGAGCTGAAGAAACGACTCACAACCACACCTGTATTAACATTACCATCAGAGAATGGTGACTTCGAAGTATATAGCGATGCTTCGAAGGAGGGTTTAGGTTGTGTCTTGATGCAAGACTCGAAAGTCGTAGCCTATGCATCACGCCAACTAAAACCTCACGAGGAAAATTATCCGACCCACGACCTGGAGTTGGCAGCGGTCGTTTTCGCTCTAAAGATATGGAGACATTATCTTTATGGGCGGAAGTGTCGAATGTTCACCGACCACAAAAGCTTGAAATATATGTTCACTCAGAAGGAGTTGAATTTGAGACAGCGAAGGTGGTTGGAACTTATTAAAGACTACGATTTAGAGATAGCATACCACGAGGGGAAGGCGAATGTGGTAGCCGATGCCCTAAGTCGGAAAACCCAACACGTGACAAACTCGTTGGTAATTCCGCCGGCATTGTACATGGAATTGGCTAGATTGGAGCTAGAACTTGTGCATCCTGGCACAGTGAGAGAAACGGTCAATGCCATGGTCGTAGAAACTCCAATAGTGGACGAGATTCGACTCGCTCAACCGGGCGACCCGAAACTCGAGAAGATAAAGGGGTATATTGCCGAAGGAAAGGCAATAGGATTTGCTGTCCACGAGGATGGAAGCATCCGTTTTAAAGGGAGATGGTGTGTGCCTCTTAAATGTGCCAAGTTGAAACAAAGGTTGATGGAGGAAGGGCACAACACGCCATATTCCGTACATCCCGGAGGTGACAAGCTATACAAAGATCTGAAGAAGATCTATTGATGGCCGGGAATGAAGAAGGAAGTGGCGAACTTCGTGGCGAGATCTCTCACCTGCCAAAAGGTTAAGACAGTGCGACATAAACCCTTAGGATTGATGCAACCACTAGAGATTCCAAGTTGGAAGTGGGATAGCATCTCAATGGACTTTGTCTCGGGATTACCCCGATCACCTAAAGGCATGAACAAGATTTGGGTGATTGTGGATAGGCTAACGAAGACAGCCATATTTATCCCAATGAAAGACACGTGGACTATGGACCAATTGGCCCGAGCCTACATTGATAATGTGGTACGACGACATGGAGTACCACATGATATCATTTCCGATAGAGACAGTAGATTTGTCTCTCATTTCTGGACGAAGTTACAAAAAGCTCTCGGTACTCAAATCAAAATGAGCACCGCATTCCACCCGATGACGGATGGTCAAACCGAGAGAACAATCCAAACACTAGAAGACATGCTGAGAGCATGTGTGTTGGAATTCAAAGGAAATTGGGAATCTCATTTACCCTTGATTGAGTTTTCCTATAATAATAGCTACCATGCTAGCATCGGCATGGCACCTTTCGAGGCATTGTATGGACGAAAGTGCCGAAGCCCATTGAGCTGGGAAGAAAACGATAAGTCCGTGGTAGTGGGACCACAACTTATCGAAGACATGGCTCAACAAATCAAAGTGATTCAAGGGAAGATGAAAGCCGCACAAGACCGTCAAAAGAGTTATGCCGACGTGAGACGACAAGACCTAGAATTTCAAGTGGGAGATAGAGTCATGCTAAAGATATCACCCATGAAGGGGGTGATGCGCTTTGGCAAACGAGGGAAGTTAAGTCCTAGATACATAGGACCTTACGAAATTCTAGAACGAGTCGGAACTCTAGCCTACCGATTGGCTTTACCGCCACACTTAGATCGAGTTCATAATGTCTTCCATGTCTCGCAACTAAAGAAGTATGTGCCGGACCCGACAAATGTACTTCAACCGGAGATAATTGAGCTCGATGAAGATTTGACTTACGAAGAAGTCCCAGTGCGTATTCTCGATACTAAGGAACGAGTAACGAGGAACAAAACCGTCAAAATGATCAAGGTTCTTTGGTTAAACCACGAAAGTGAGACGACAACTTGGGAAGTAGAATCCGACATGAGAGAACGATACCCGACATTGTTCCAAACCGATACCGACACAGTTATGGGGACATAACTGCAATCTTAAGGGGGAGAGGATGTCATACCACCTATTTTTTGTGAACTTTTGTAAACTGTTGAACTACGTTGTGGCTTGATCCCTTTACCGGGTACGTAGGCAGCTTAGAAGTTTTAATTCTAAGTTCAGTTACAACATAATAAAACAAACACAAGACCTTTAGCACGAGAAAAGCCGAAACACAACTTCGAGGACGAAGTTGATTCTTAAGGAGGGTAGACTGTAATACCCGTGAATTTTCCATCATAAAATAAAACTATACTTAAATAAACAAATAATAAATAAAATAAATACCATAAATAAATAAATAAAGATAAGGAAATGATAAATGAGATTTTAACTTAAAAAGGAATTTAATTAAATAAAAAGAATTATTAAAGGTAAATAAATTGTACACCAAAACCCGACACTAATGAACTCGAGGATTCGAGTCCAAAACATCCAATTAGACCCGAGTGAAAATTTAGAGAGAAAGTAGAAACCCGAATATACCCCGGAAATCGGAATTCGGGAGCATAGAGGGATAGAAACCCGAAAGAGAGGCGGAAAGGCACGACGGACGCACGACCCGCCCGGACCGAAGTCCAGGCGAGTGTCGCACGGTGGCCGTGCGGTAGAAGGAGGAAGAGCGCGCCACGACCGCGCCACACGACAGATTCGCCCGTTGCGTGAATCTCTCGCCCGAACGCGGATTTTTCGACTTTCGGTTGAACATCTCTCGACCCAAGACCCTTAGGTCAGATGTTGGACGCCCTAGGGCTTGGGAAATCTATAAATAAACCCCTTGGGAGCCCCGAACAAGTTTACAAAACCCTACAACCTCCTACACATTCGAAACCCTAAATCCGGAGTCGTCGGAGGCACGAAACCAAGACGAACGCTGTTGGACGAATTTCTCTACAGATCTCCATAGTCGTGGTAAGTCTCGATCCAATCTTTGTTCAATAAACGATTCGAAAACGAATCCAAATCATCTCCTTTTTCTTTCTACACCCCGTATTGGATCTAGATCGTAGAACCCGACGAACGGAGAGGAGAAACGGTGGACTGGAAGCCACGCCTTCGAATAGACGATCCCGGACGTTCATAAACTCCGTAAGTTAACTCTTACATGGTTTTGGGATGAATTAAAACATTTAAAACTAAAAGATTAACAAGAAATCAAAAATCTGTCAATCTAAACTTTCTACCGACGCAACAGATTTGCTGAATTTTTCCGAACCTTAAAACGAATTCAAACGGAAAAACTTAAAACACGAAAAACGTTCCTAAGACTTAGATCTAGCTACTGTAAATTTTTGAGAATTTTTGGAGTCGATTTGATATGTGAAAACCCACTGAAACCGAACTATTTGAATCTAGATCTTGAAATCTTGGACAGAACTTAGGAATGATCTTGATCACGTTTTTGACATAGGATCTAGACTGTTTTAGATCTTTGGCCGAACATGAAAGTTGTAGATAAATGTCTTAGGATGATCTCTGTCAAATTTCATTAAATTTGGAGTTGAATTGCTAAGGTAGAATTCGAAATCTTTAAACTGTGATACATTAAACTCGGACAGATTTGTTCTTATGCGAAAATTGGTGATTTTGACCTACTTAGGTATCTCGGATTGAAAAAGTTAAAACACGAAAGTTGTAGATCTTGACGTTTCTGAGTCAGATATGAAATTTTGGAATTGTTGGAATTAAATCGGATTTTTGACGAATTTTAGAGTAAACTGTGGTTTACCGGAAACAAAATCTTGAAATCTTGTTGAAAAATGGAATTAACCTTTAGGGTTGAAACGAGTTGAGATGTTATTTCTAAATAAATACAATTGAATTCAGATTTAAAAAATTAAATCCCCTTACAAACTTGATAAATTAAAATTAGGGGTGAGTGCTCTGCAGGGTGCCCCCTAACGATTCACTTCGTGCCGTAATGGACGATGGTGACCCCGCGCGCTAAACTTGAAATGTGATATTGCCAAAACGGCGAAATATAGAGCCTACACTCTCGTGAATATCCGTATGGGTTTCCCGAGGCTCCGGAGTGGTACTGGGTATGGCTGATACGGTTGCGGCCGCCGGGCTACCGGCTAAACCTGTTGACATCGCGATGCTATCGTGAAACTTTGAAATACCAAATCGGGGATGTAATGGGGATTTTAAATTAAATTAAATTAAATTAGATTAAATTATGTTGTTGTCCAATTAAATTATTTAAATGCTTTATTTAAATTATGGCTTTTGTCTTAAACCATGCGATATGTGTTATTAAATAGAGGCCTGGAGTAAATTATGCTATTGGATAGTTGGTTAGATGAAATTAAATATTATGTTATTATCATGGTTTTAGTAAGTTATTCAATTAATGGCTTTTAAACCCTACGATCATGCATGTGTTAACTTACTCAGCAAATTTGGTGACCAAAACCGTTTTTATTCCTTTTCTTACAGAATATGTGGAATGAGCATGTGTGAGCACGAATCATGCATGGGATTTTGGGAACTTTGTTTTGCTTTTAAATTCGTATTTTAAACTATATTCTGAACGGGCCTGTTTAACCCGTGTTTTGGCCATGTCGGCCCTATTTAAATTTTCCGCTGCAATACTATACTAAAACAATTATTTCCGCTGCGCTATACTATTATTCTTTTCCAATTATATTGTATGGGCTATCTTGGATGATTTAAATACTTTTAAATACTGCAATACCTAGCCTTGCATCTCTTTAGTAAGCTCGGAGAAACCGTGTCTTACTAGGGGGATGTGGCGGTGACATCCCGACCTGGGTGACCAAAAACCGGGGTGTTACACATGATCACCAATCAACTTTGAATCTGCATCTTCTCTCTTTCAAACACGATAAATTAATGCATCTGGTTGAAGCTCAACCACATACCCAAATGACAAATCATACTCATTGTTTAAAATATTGAACACATTTGGTGTATACTTTTAGCTATATATTTCAATAGTGGATTCATAATAAACCTGGCAGAAACTTGTCTATCATCTGCCTTATAATCTTCCATCTGTTCATTATCCCTCCTTGACTCCACAACTCTTTCAAAATGTGCAAAGAACTCAACATAGTTATCAACTGGTCTTAAGAACCTGTGAAATGTCAACACAATATGGGAATGTGAAAATCAAATTCTCAACCAAATACAGCAAAAACACATCGCTGAAAAATATAGCATTCTGTCGCTGTAAAATACACATGAACCTCGCTGAAAATAACAAAACAAATATCACTGAAAATGAAATTTATTCATACCGTTTCACAAGTGAGTTAAAAGATTCACTTAGCTGAGTAGTCCTCATTCCTGCAGTAAAATGATTTTTAACCCAAGCAGCGGACTATTGACTTCTCAAATTATAAGTAGTCGACAACCACCTATGTTCAGACTGTGAGAAACAAGTTGATAGCATGTATTCCCATTCCACCTCAAATTCCATCTCTGTCCTCACATCATATACCAAATGATGAAATAGCTTATCAAACCTAAAAAACAATGAAAATGAGTTCAACATGTACATATCAATATCCAATCGAAAAACAATTGAAAGTAAAAATAACTAAATATTTACCTTGGTGTGTACAGTTGACTCAAAATTTTTTTCGCATTTTCTATAATGTGCCAACTACATAAAGCATGATAGGTATTAGGCAAAATTTTCCTAATTGCCGGTGCCATCGGACAATCTTGATCTGTGAAAATCGTTTGAGGTGCCTTATCCCCCATACACTTCAAAAATGTTTTATATAGCCACTCAAATGATCTTTGAGTTTCATCAAGCATCAATGCAGCTCCAAAAATAGAAGTCTGTCGGTGATGATTGAATCCAACGAAAACAGCTAATGGTCTGTAATTTTTATTTGTCCGATACGTTGTATCAAAGGTCACACTATCACCAAAAGCTTGATAATCCATCCTTATTTCAGCATCTGACCAAAAGATATTTGTAATTCTCTCATCATCATCCAGATCATACTCATGGAAGAAAAATGGATTACTGACACATTTCTCAGAGAAATACTTCAATACAACACCAGCATCCCCTACTTTTAAAGTTCTTTGCCGCCTTCTAACAAGTGCATTCTTCAAATCGTCCTTTAAAAATCCTACAAGTCCACTACCTCCAGCACCCATACTCAACAAGTCATATGATGACTTCAATGACAATCCAGCTTCTTCATGTATACCAGCAACAACACTGTGTAACTCATCAACTCTTCTATTCGATTTCAACATATGCTTCCTTAATGGTCCATGGAGAGCATGATTATGATCACCACAGAAAAACACAACTCTATAAACTTTTTCATCAGTTTTATAATGTAACCTCACATTTGCTTCACAACCAGTTCGAGTTTCATCACTCCTACGAAATTTCAGACTCTTAGAACGACAAGATGAATCACTATCCAACAAACAACCACGACGAAATCCTTCCTTATTGCACGCATATTGTAAATAGAACAATCTATCAACTTCATGTGGCTTGGGTCTCTCATACATTTTCCTTACCGAGAAACCTAAACTATGAGCATAATCACAATAAAAACTAAACGCATCATCAGCTGTAACAAAACCTAACTCACTCTAATTTATATTACCTGTAAAGAAATAATAACAGAATTCTCATTAAAAACATTTTGCGCAAACTAATGAATACATGTAGCTGACATAAACCATCGCTTAAAATGCTCAATATCCATCGCTGAAAACAACCTATCACCATCGCTTAAAATGCTAAATACATATCGCTGAAAAATTGATCGTTACGTCGCTAATAATCACATGTACAAACGTTTGTCGCGTAAATGAATGTATAGATATGAAACTTCAGAAAACTTAGAAAAAGAGAAACATATCACAACAGAACTCAGAACTCAGAAACATACATAAAATCAAAACGACGATCTATCACCATCGCTTAAAATGCTTCATGTCCATCGCTGAAAACATTGACCATCGCTTAAAATGCTATATATTCATCGCTGAAAATTTGATGGTTATGTCGCTAATAATCACATGTACAAAAGTTTGTCGCTTAAATGAATGTATAGATATGAAACTTCAGAAAACTCAGAAAACGAAAAACATATCATAGCAGAACTCAGAACTCAGAAACATACATAAAATAGAAAACGACGATCTGCGATAAAACTATTCAAAATCCGAATATTCTAAAATGTACCATTGAACGCAGAACTCGAATCTGAAAACGTTGCCGATGCATTCAACGACATGCTAATCGCATCCATAATTGCCAGCAACTTCCTCACACCGCCGCAACACGTGCAGAGCAAACAAAAAACAGAAAAAAAAACTCGGAAACGCGAAGAAGACGACGTTCAACGGCGTAAAATATGGCAAATATAGGAAATTACTTTTCTACCCTTAGACTTAATCTCAATCGTCGATTTTTAAAGACAATCAACGGCGGTAAACTCCCGCAGCACATCAAATCAAAACCGGTGGTTGCACCATAACTTATGTGAACCGACAAATATTCGGAGTAGTATTTTTGACAAGTACAAGTACAATTATAAAAAAATTGTTGAGGGGAGTGATAAAAAAAAATGGGTTTGGTTCGCCTACTGATTCAGTTCAAGCTGAATCATCTAATTTAGGGTATTAATGTGGTGTTTTAATTTTATATGATTTGTTACCTTAATTATAGAGAAATATAATGAATAATTACAATAATCATCCAATCAATTGTGCCCAATAATTACCAACAGCAGTTGGCTTGAGTGGATGGGGGCTAGTCGCTTAAGCAAGGTCTTGGGTTCGAGCCTTGTGTATGCAAAAAACTGCTTTGGGAGAGGCGCCCTTAATTGCCCCTGCAGATCCCCGAGGGATTAGCCTGGGGTCCAATGTGGCCTGGGATACCCGGTTTCACAAAACAATAAAAAAAAAAAAATTGTGCCCAATAATTATGGGGGCATTTCATGCTCTAGGGAAACTTGCCATATAGTGGGTTTTATTGGTAAAAAATGAAATTAAATGGATTGTTTTTTTGGTAAACAGTGACACTCATGTGTCGGCAAAGGTGTGTGGGAGCCCAAACCACACAAATTACAAAGGGGGATAAAGGGGACGGATAGGGGCCTGGGTGGGGATCGAACCCCCAACCTATGGTTGGGAGAAGGGGGACTTGACCGCTAGGGTAAGTCCCCAACCCCAATTAAATGGATTGTTTGACAGTGTGATTTTTATTTTTTATTTCTTTTAAATTCATTTTTGTGCTAAAGATGTGATAGTGGAGTCCATTATATAGTTTACTCCCTAACCACATTTGCGTTATTGCACATTTTTCCGATTTCTTCTTTTCACATCCGCTTGTAACCCATCCAGATTTTTCCATCTACATAGGGCTGTGATTTAGTGTGATTCTCCATTTTTTAGTTCCATGATGAATGCATTTACTTATTTTTATGGGTTTATACATCAATGAGTCTAATTTCATTTTCCAACAAAATGCACCGTTGGGTTTGTGTTCCAAATTTTGATCATATGGGTTTTGGACTTTACTGTCATTCCATCCATTTTACTTATCCCAAAACGAAGTTTGTGACATTTCTTTCAAAAGAGAACAAGGAGTACCAAAGGACTTATCCCAAAACGTATTTTTTTTTTTTTGTGAATGAACAATTGGCTACGTTTTTTCCAGGCCTTCAATGGCTCCTCCAAAAAAAATTTGGTTGCGTTAAGGGTCCCATAGTTATTGTTACCAGTATGTTGTGTTTCCTTTCTGTGAGGTGATGTTCCTTTGTTGCAGGATCGATTCCAAGACCGTTGAACAACACATACATAACACACACCATCACCAGTCAAACTGGTACTATCAGAAATGACCCACCCAGCACGTTAACTACGTCTCACCATCACATACATTTCAACAGACCAGTACATACATGAAACACCATCACAAGTGATCACATTATACTACGATTAATGACCCAGCACGCTAACTACGTGTCACTGTCTCATGGAGAAGAGGATAATAGTATTCCATAATTTTTCCTTTTCACTGTCATTTCTTATATAAAATTTTATAAAATAATTAATTTTAAGATTCATGTAATATACGATTGGCTTTGGGACTAGTCCCTGTATCTGACAATATCATCACATACATTCGGATAGAACAACACATAATAACATATACCATCACAAGTCAAAATGATATTACCAGCAATGACCCAGCACGCTAACTACGCCTCACCATCACATACATTCCGACAGACCAGCACATACATAACACACCATCACTAGTCATAACATGATATTAGTAGCAATAACTCAGCACGCTAACTACGTCTCTCTATCATACATCACTACAAGAAAACTAGAGTTTAGCGAGGAATATTTCCGAGGAAACTAGAGTTTAGCGAGGAATATTTCCGAGGACTAGTCCTGGAACCTTAAAGGTTCCGAGGACAAGTCCTTGCTTTTAAGTCCACGGCTTAGACTTCCTCGTTTCTATTTTTCGAGGACAAAACCGAGGAGAAAATTAGCGAGGAATATTTCCGAGGACTAGTCCACGAAAAGTAATCAGGTCCGGGTCAACCCATATCTGAGATATTCCGAGGACTAGTCCTCGGTTTTATTCCTCCTTTTTTATGTGACCTGTAACCGAAAAATTCCGTTTCATGGTCCTCCCATATGCATTACCTACTATAAACATTCAGATTTCAACAATAATCAACTATATAAAAAGTGCACAACAATATTCAGTGATATCCAACAATATTCAGTAAAATTATTCAACAATATTCCACAAAAGTATGGAATAATATACCAAAATGTTCAACAACATTCGATATACATACTCGACAGTACCCAAGTATACACCCATAAGTAAACAAAATAATAAGTGGCTATCAAAACAACTCCCGGTAGTTTGCATACACTGAAGAACTGCCTCACGGATGAACTTTTCAGCCTCGTTGTCAACATTGTAATTTCCTGCCATCATGCCAAACAGAACTATATCAAATAAACCACAAGGTTTAAGAATTGTAATCATCCACCCAAAAAATGCACAATCTAAAGACACAAGACCAAAAACCTGCCCAATAAATTGTCAAAACCCTTTCTTTTGAAACAATGATAATATGCACAAAACTGCATGATTATTTGAAGTGAATTTTTGACATTGAAGATTTAAGTACCTTGTGAAACTTGTACATAGTATTGATGCAGAACTACAATTGCTGGGAGAAATCCATTTTATACATTCTCGACATAAATCCAGGCTTCCAAATCATGACTTGTACTCAATAAGGCATAAAACAACCAAATTATAGGCACCATAGTTTAATGGATCTAAAACAAAAATGAAGAAAAACAAAATTTAGAAAGATAATAACTAAATAATAATAATAAAGTAACTGGAATCAATTGGACATACTCAATATCACACAAAATAGTTCAACCTGAACTCCAATATACCTCAATTAGATCTACATTATAATAGTGAAATTAATTAAACAACACATAACTAAATTTCCTACAAAATTAATGTTAGTGGAGATTATCTACATTAAGAAGAGAGCATACCAGGCAAAATATCTTGGCAACGGTAGAAACCTCCGATACAGTAAGATCTGCATTGGCAAGCTACCGAGTACTGCGAAACTTCGTGGTTGATAACACTGACAAAGTAAGAGTTGATTAGATGCTTCTTTTCTAGAAAATGATACTATGTTGAATACCCATTGGGTTTATAATTTTTCTATCATTTTCCCAAGTAATCTTCTCCTAGTATACAGAATCACTAAAACAAAAATTATCTTTTGTTAAGAGAATAGTAAATCTGGAATTGCATGAAAGGTATAATTTCGAGTCTCTCACCTGACAATCCATCAATGTTACTCCTGACTCATGACTCAAATAGAGCATCCACTATCACAAAATGACTGAACAAGACCTTCCCTGACTCAGTCATCAATATATGTTTATTGTCTAGAAAGCACCCTTCCAATTCACGCGTGGCATTTGTTTCAACTTTCTACCTGTACGGAAAAGGAAATGAACCACCCTCAAAATCCATGCCCTAAATTTCGAGGAATAAATACAGTACAATGAAATATCACCGAGTGCATCCACCAGTCAAGATAACATAGCAAATTTAAGCAACAAATCATAATGAGAAATAGAGAATAACCAAATGACAATCTAGAATCAAATAAAAAATAATTCGTCATCAATATCCAAACTAAAAATATGCAGTGCAGAGATGAATCTAGTATGCCATTCAACTAATCAAAACACTAGATTTATTCAAATTAAATATCTATTGATTGTATCCAATCCAATAGCAGTAGGATGAAGGGTTCTTTATGACCGCAAAACAACACCTTTTCAAGATTAAATTTCATATTTGCAAGATAAAGGATATAAGGCTCAGCAATAAAAGATATAAGGAGTACAAATCAATCCAAAAGAGCCAAGAATTAGGTCCATCCCAGTTTCTATAAACAATTAGGCCATCATTGTATCATGTTTCTACATCATTGCATTGTCTGAACAGTAGCTGCATTACACTATAGATGTATGAAAATTTTCATGTTCAATTAAAACTTCAGCAATGGTTAAATTCAACAAATGATTTGAAAATGTCAAATTCTAAACTTTGCCATAGGAAATCTGTTCACTAAATCATCCAGAAAATCCAAATATCCAACCACCCAAATTTTCATGTTCAATTAAAACTTCAGCAATGGTTAAATTCAACAAATGATTTGAAAATGTCAAAATCTAAACTTTGCCATAGGAAATCTGTTCACTAAATCATCCAGAAAATCCAAATATCCAACCACCCAACCATTGAGAGAGAATTCTATACATTTTCATGAGATATCACAGTACCTGTTTGGCGGAACCATAAATCCTCCAAACCCTTTTCTCAATGTGAATGTAACACCCCCGTTTTTAAAATATAGTTTGGCGGGAGTGTTACCGCCACATCCCTTAGTCAAGCTCGCTACGGCTAACTTGACCAAGGAATGCTAAGGCTAATAGAAGGAATTTGATTAACTTAAGTGTCTTAACTTAGGAATTGCTGTTAAGTACTCGAGTTCTATAAAGTTGTGTCGGGGGGTTCCCAGGAAAGGGAGGTGGGCCACCGGCTGACGGGCCTTGTTATCACCAAGCCTCCTTAGACAGAAGCCCCCTAGCAACTCGATAGTACACGAGTCTAATTTGTATTCCTCGGGTTAAACACAATTAATACTAAGGCATAATAAAATTTTAGTGCTTTAGGAAGAAGACAATACTATATTAATAAACTTTATTTATAGCATAAGAAATTTCATTGGGCCCATGGCCAAAACATTTGTTCTAAAAGTAATTCGATGCAATAATTTAAATGAATCTTATTTATGAAAACCTTCCCAAGCCCACGTGCGTGCATGACTTCTCGAATGAAATTTACCCTGAAAAAGGGGAAACAACAAATAATCAGCAACAATGCTGAGCAAGCTAGCCTCATTCCGAGGACACACATATCCATTTAAAATACACAACACATATTCACAATATTTCTTTGGCTGCAGTAACTAGCCGCGGCCCAACATGCACATGATGATACAACTATGAATTTAATACCCGGGTAAACTAGACCGCGAACCGCGACTTACGTCTAGCGAAACATAGGCTCAAAACATGTGGGTCTAAGGGAGGAAACCGTCCTACCACTTAGCCAGAGGAGAGTTCGGTCATCCACAACTCAGGTACCACCGCGGTACTCATGCCCTCAAATCATTTAAATAAATTCCACAAAATGACCCAACGGTCCAATTTCCTTTCGACATCATGGGCCTAGCCCAAAAACACATGATAAAAGGTTTCAAAAGCATTTTGACATAACATAGGATTAAAAATCCCAAAACCTTTAACACTAATGCATGAACATAAGGTGAAAGCAATTAAAAGCAATTCATGCATATAATTCAAGAACTTTGCTTGAAACTTAAAATGTACGGGTAAGACTAGCTTACTCTTAACAAGAACAAGCCTTAAGAACCTTCAAGTATCTACTATCAACCTTCGATCTCCTTGCTCCAACCTTCGAGCACACTCAACTTACTAACACTAAAGAAGAATATAAGGGAAAACTAGAGAGGAGAAAAGAAGAATGGTTTTTGGTGTGAGTAGAAGAGTGAATAGGAGGGGGTATTTATAGGTGGTTTGGGAGGGGGTTATGGAATGGGAGTTAGTGACAAATCCCTTAATTTCAGCCACCCCTTCCCTTCAGCCTGTGACAGCTTGTGACAGCTCTAAAACCTTCCAAAATTAACTGTTTTGGATAGGTTTTGTAGTCTTTATCCATGCTTAGTGAGGAAGACTTAAACCCTAGCATTTAAGGCTCCAAAAGTGGGCTGTCTACACCTCATTTCAGCCCTATCTTGCAGCCCAAAATAGGCCACCAACACAGCCCTGGAACAGCCCAACTCAGCCCCTAAATCTGTCTACTAACATGCTTGTTAAATTCTTAATTCTCACTTGTTGAAAATAATTTGGCTCCAAAGTAAAGTTACCGTTGTACTTCCGGATTTTGGTAGTTAGAATGTTGGGTGTTACATTCTCCCCTCCTTAGTTTCACAGTTATGTCCTCATAACTGCCATTCTTGCTGAAAGAGCTCGGGGTACTTGCTCATAACTTCAGATTCCAACTCCCAAGTTGCATCTGCTTCGCTGTGGTTGGACCACTGAACCTTAACCATTGTGACAGTCTTATTTCTTGTGGACCTATCCTTGACAGCCAATATTCTTACTGGATGTTCCTCATATGTTAGATCCTCGTTCAATTCAATCACCTCGGGCTGTAGTACCCTAGCTGAGTCATGGTGGTACCGTTTTAGTTGGGATACATGGAATACATTGTGTACTCTAGCCAATTCTTTGGGTAACTCCAATCTATAGGCTAATTCCCCAATCTTTGCCGTTATCTTGTAAGGGCCTATGTATCTCGGGCTTAGCTTCCCTCGCTTCCCGAATCTCATTACTCCTTTCATAGGAGATACTTTCAACATCACTTGGTCCCCAATGTTGAACTCGCCTTGTCTTCGTCCTTGATCGGCATATGTCTTTTGTCGATCCTGGGCGGCTTTCATTTTCTGTTGGATCACTTCTACCGCCTTCTTGGATTCCTCAATCATCTCAGGTCCAATCGCTATAGTTGGTCCAGATTCGGCCCAACATAATGGACTTCGACACTTCCGTCCATATAGTGCCTCAAATGGCGCCATTCCTATGCTTGCGTGATAACTGTTGTTATACGAAAACTCGATCAATGCTAAGTGATCTTCCCAATTTCCTTTGAATTCTAGCACGCAAGCTCGTAACATATCCTCCAGTGTTTGGATGGTTCTTTCGGTTTGACCGTCAGTCATTGGGTGGAATGCTGTGCTCATCTTCAACTTTGTGCCCAAGGCTTCTTGCAGCTTGGTCCAGAAGTTTGATATGAACCGCCTATCTCTGTCTGATACGATATCTTGTGGGACTCCATGCCGTCTAACCACATTTTCTACATAAGCCTTGGCCAGTTGCTCCATGCTCCATGTTTCCTTCATTGGGATGAATATCGCTGCCTTAGTGAGCCTATCCACGATGACCCAAATTTTGTTCATTCCACGTAAGGTCTTTGGTAAACCAGACACGAAATCCATGGAGATGCTGTCCCATTTCCATGTGGGAATCTCCAGTGGCTTGACCATTCCCAAGGGCTTCTTCCTTTCGGCCTTGATCCTTTGGCAAGTGGGACATTTTTCCACGAACTCCGCTACCTCTCGCTTCATTCGAGGCCACCAGAACATCTTCCTTAAGTCCTTGTATAACTTATCTCCTCCAGGATGGACCGAATATGGAGTCTCGTGTCCTTCCTCCATGATTCTTCTCTTTAGGTCGACACACTTAAGTGGTACACACCATCTACCCTTGTACCTTATACTTCCATCTTCGTGGATCTTGAAGTCGCTAGCTTGTCCTTGAGCCATCTTTTCACGGATTCGCTCCAACTTCACATCACCGTCTTGTCCTTCACGTATCTCATCAAAAATGGAAGGTCTTATTGTCATCACGTTGATCATGGTAGTCACTGTGCCTTGACGAATCAACTCTATCTCCATACAAGCTACTTCCATGTACAACTCTGGTGGGAGTATCCTTGTGTTGGCCAGTTGAGCTTTTCGACTAAGAGCGTCAGCTACCACGTTTGCTTTACCTTCGTGGTATGCTATGTCCAAGTCGTAGTCCTTGATCAACTCTAGCCATCTTCGTTGTCTCATATTCAGCTCCTTTTGCGTGAATATATACTTAAGGCTCTTATGGTCGGTGTATATCTTGCAACGCCTCCCATATAGGTAATGTCGCCAAATCTTTAGCGCGAACACCACCGCTGCTAACTCGAGATCATGAGTTGGGTAGTTCTCCTCATGTGGTCTTAGTTGTCGAGATGCGTACGCCACAACCTTCTTTTGTTGCATTAGAACACATCCTAACCCTTTCTTTGATGCATCGCTGAAGATCTCAAAGTCTTCGCCTTCCATAGGCAAAGTTAGTACTGGGGTCGTAGTGAGTTTCTCCTTTAGTTGCTCAAAGGCTTGTTGACATTCCTCTGTCCAGTTTATCTTCACACCTTTCTTCAATAACTGAGTTAGTGGTCGGGCAATTTTAGAGAAATCCTTCACGAACCTTCTATAGTAGCCAGCTAGTCCAAGGAAGCTTCTCACGTCCGTTTGGCTCTTGGGTATCGGCCAGTCGGCGACGGCCGAGACTTTAGCTGGGTCCACCGACACACCCTCCTTCGAGACCACGTGCCCTAAGAACGCCACTTTGTCTAGCCAGAACTCACATTTAGATAGCTTCGCATATAGTTGGTTGCTCCTTAGTAAGCCCAAGACCAAGTGTAGGTGTTGAGTGTGTTCTTCTTCGTTTTTGGAGTATATCAATATGTCGTCTATGAAGACCACCACACATTGATCTAACAACTCCCTGAACACGCTATTCATTAGGTTCATGAACACTGCTGGTGCGTTCGTCAGTCCGAAGGCTAGCACCGTAAACTCATAGTGTCCATATCTTGTTCGGAATGCGGTCTTAGGAATGTCCTTCTCCGCGATCCTAAGTTGGTGATATCCAGACCTTAGATCAATTTTTGAGAACACTTTGGCTCCTCTCAGTTGATCGAACAAGTCGTCCACTCTGGGCAATGGGTACTTGTTCTTGATTGTGACTTGGTTCAGACCTCTGTAGTCAATGCAGAGTCTCATACTCCCATCTTTCTTTCGCACAAACAACACCGGCGCACCCCACGGTGAGGTACTTGGTTGGATGTACCCTTTGTCCAATAAGTCCTCGAGTTGTTCCTTTAGCTCCTTCATCTCGGCTGGGGCCATTCGATAAGGCGCTTTAGAGATTGGCTCAGTCCCCGGTGCTAAGTCGATTGTGAACTCAATGTCCCTCTCCGGTGGCATCCCTGATATCTCTTCCGGAAAGACGTCTGGATATTCTCGCACTACTGGAATTTGCCCCAACGGGTCCTCCTCTGCTTGTAGGTTGTACACATAGCACATGTACATTGGATACCCTTTCTTGATCAAGGCACTTAGTTGCATGGCGTTTACCACCTTTATGTTTGCTCTATGAGGCTCGGCGTAGTATGATATCCTTTTCCTTCCAGGTGCTTGGTGCTTGTAAGACTATCTTCTGTTGAGCACACTCTATCCTCGCCTTGTATTGGGTCAACCAATCCATGCCCAATATCACGTCAAAGTCTTTCAAGTCGAATTGAACCAAGTTGGCTGGGAAGTCGACATCCTTGATTGTGATGGGTACACCCTCATATCGCTTATGACATCCTATCACTTCTCCGTTAGGTAGAGAAATTCCTAGGTTCAATTCCTTAGCTCCTCCCAAACCTAGGGCTAAGGCTCTATGACTTGCTATAAACGAACATGAAGCGCCAGAATCAAACAATACGTGAACAGGTGCATTCTTAATTGTAAAAGTACCTGTCAAGACGTCCGGATTCTCAGGCAGATCAGCCCTATTCACCACATTCAGTCTTCCTCCTTGGTTTGGCCCTCCTTGTCTATCTCTGGGTTCATTCTGGTTATGGTTTGGGTTTGGCGGTCCGTGAGGACGATATCCGCGATTGTCATTCCCATTACCTCCTCGTCTATCCTCATGACGATGATCCCGCCGGTTGTCTCTATCCGGACGGTCATCCCTGCCTTGCGGAAGTCTTGCTAAGTCATCACGTACTTGAATCCTTTCCATTCGAGTGTTGCATTCTCTAGCTATGTGTCCCTTACGGCCACATCTGAAGCACTCATCCTTCTCTGGGCACCGTTTGGTCCAATGTTTCCTGTGACAGCGGGGACAAGGTGTTGGAGGATTTCCTCGAAACTCTCTCCCAGGGTTCCATCTACTGCGCTCTTGGTCTCTCCCATGGTTCCGGTTTCTATCCGTGCCTTCATCATACCTCCCCTTCTTTTCTGGGCGCGAAGGTTGAACTTGGGCACGATTGGACTCAGCAGCAACCCTCTTAGTAGGTTGTTTAACCCTTTCCATTGCAGTAGCTCGATCATAAACCTTCTGCAAGCTCACAAATTGCTTGCCTCCAAATGACTCCTTCAGATACTGGTTAAGCCCTAGCTCAAACTTTTGAGCTTTAGTTCTTTCATTTGGCACCAAGTCTGGTGCGAACCTCAGCAACTCGTTGAACTTTTAAAAGTACGCTTGGACCGTCATGTCGCCTTGTTGCAGTGTCACGAACTCCACATACTTAGCATTCTTAACGCTAAGTGGGTAGAACCTTTCCCTCAACTGTGCTTGCATTCCTTCCCATGTGTCTGGTGGGTTTTCCAAGGACTTCCACCATGTTGTAGCCATTCCAAGAAGGTAGAAAACAGCTACTTCCACTTTGTTTTCAGCCGGGCACCTAACCGCATCAAGTAACTTGTCCATCATCTCTATCCAGTTCTCCAACTGGGCAGGATCCTCCTGGCCACCATAAGTTGGAGGCTTGTATCGATTGATTAACTCCAAGTAATCCACTTGAGGTGGTGCTGCCGTAGCACGCTCCTCATCCCTTTCCATTTGTCTTTGTAATGCAGCACCCAAAATCCTAACCATTTGCTCCAATGGTCCTTGACCCCCTTCCGCCCCAACGTTAGGCATCGGGTTGGCACCATTCCTACCGTTTCTAAGGTTCCTTGCCATTCTAATCAATCACAATCACCCCAAACATAAGTGTCAAGTAGGTTAGGCAGTGCAAGGAAATTTAAAGCAGTCACGTCCATACCAAGGAAAAGTCAATCATAATTCATAAGTTTTATTGGGCGGTACCTCCGCGATTTACGAAAATAGAGTAACTAAGATCCAAAGGTAATATAAAGCAACATGGGAAAGCAAATAACTAATGACAAAATCAGACTCTGCTAGATGAGCCTAGACTCGCGCTAACGGAGTCAGAGCTAACAGTCTCGGCCCGAACAGGTGAACTTCTACGAGCCCTCTTACGGCTACGTATCTTCATGTCGACGATCTTAACCTTGAGGCCGGCAACCTCAGTTTTAAGAGCGTCGCGCTCCTCGGTGCGTGTCCTTTCCCATTTCTCATAAGTCTCAGATCGAAACTTATACCAATCCACATCACCTTGAGCAGTTTCTAGTGATGCTTCAAGTTCTTGAACCCTTTTTTGAGCTTTAACAAGCTCCTCAGCTAGGATAGGCACTGTCTCGAGAACTTTCATCAAATCCGCCATCTATCAAGTTTATCTAGTTAATAAGAGATACATAACGAATATGACCCTTAGATGTCTATATGCAGTGCATGTGTCCCCCCAAAATATACTTTGTAAAAATTTTCAAGATTGATGCATATCTTTTTGTATCAAAGGGTTTCAAAAGAAAAAAAATCGTTATCTGCTCTGATACCACTCTGTAACACCCCCGTTTTTAAAATATAGTTTGGCGGGAGTGTTACCGCCACATCCCTTAGTCAAGCTCGCTACGGCTAACTTGACCAAGGAATGCTAAGGCTAATAGAAGGAATTTGATTAACTTAAGTGTCTTAACTTAGGAATTGCTGTTAAGTACTCGAGTTCTATAAAGTTGTGTCGGGGGGTTCCCAGGAAAGGGAGGTGGGCCACCGGCTGACGGGCCTTGTTATCACCAAGCCTCCTTAGACAGAAGCCCCCTAGCAACTCGATAGTACACGAGTCTAATTTGTATTCCTCGGGTTAAACACAATTAATACTAAGGCATAATAAAATTTTAGTGCTTTAGGAAGAAGACAATACTATATTAATAAACTTTATTTATAGCATAAGAAATTTCATTGGGCCCATGGCCAAAACATTTGTTCTAAAAGTAATTCGATGCAATAATTTAAATGAATCTTATTTATGAAAACCTTCCCAAGCCCACGTGCGTGCATGACTTCTCGAATGAAATTTACCCTGAAAAAGGGGAAACAACAAATAATCAGCAACAATGCTGAGCAAGCTAGCCTCATTCCGAGGACACACATATCCATTTAAAATACACAACACATATTCACAATATTTCTTTGGCTGCAGTAACTAGCCGCGGCCCAACATGCACATGATGATACAACTATGAATTTAATACCCGGGTAAACTAGACCGCGAACCGCGACTTACGTCTAGCGAAACATAGGCTCAAAACATGTGGGTCTAAGGGAGGAAACCGTCCTACCACTTAGCCAGAGGGGAGTTCGGTCATCCACAACTCAGGTACCACCGCGGTACTCATGCCCTCAAATCATTTAAATAAATTCCACAAAATGACCCAACGGTCCAATTTCCTTTCGACATCATGGGCCTAGCCCAAAAACACATGATAAAAGGTTTCAAAAGCATTTTGACATAACATAGGATTAAAAATCCCAAAACCTTTAACACTAATGCATGAACATAAGGTGAAAGCAATTAAAAGCAATTCATGCATATAATTCAAGAACTTTGCTTGAAACTTAAAATGTACGGGTAAGACTAGCTTACTCTTAACAAGAACAAGCCTTAAGAACCTTCAAGTATCTACTATCAACCTTCGATCTCCTTGCTCCAACCTTCGAGCACACTCAACTTACTAACACTAAAGAAGAATATAAGGGAAAACTAGAGAGGAGAAAAGAAGAATGGTTTTTGGTGTGAGTAGAAGAGTGAATAGGAGGGGGTATTTATAGGTGGTTTGGGAGGGGGTTATGGAATGGGAGTTAGTGACAAATCCCTTAATTTCAGCCACCCCTTCCCTTCAGCCTGTGACAGCTTGTGACAGCTCTAAAACCTTCCAAAATTAACTGTTTTGGATAGGTTTTGTAGTCTTTATCCATGCTTAGTGAGGAAGACTTAAACCCTAGCATTTAAGGCTCCAAAAGTGGGCTGTCTACACCTCATTTCAGCCCTATCTTGCAGCCCAAAATAGGCCACCAACACAGCCCTGGAACAGCCCAACTCAGCCCCTAAATCTGTCTACTAACATGCTTGTTAAATTCTTAATTCTCACTTGTTGAAAATAATTTGGCTCCAAAGTAAAGTTACCGTTGTACTTCCGGATTTTGGTAGTTAGAATGTTGGGTGTTACAGTGAACGAGATCAAACACAGTATTAATTCTGGAAGCTACTCAAATGCAATTGAACTCTAATTTCAACATTCCCAAACGGTTTCAAAACGTTGCAGGTATAAAATTGACCTGCAACTCTCAAATGAACACAGTCGTATATATATGCACAAATATCAACTGAAAAATATATTTAATCGCCGTTAGCATTGTAGAGAATAGATTACCTTTCGTCGCCGGCAAAGATGGTAAATTTCAAATGGATACAACTTCGAAACAAGCTTGGCCGCCGTTTCTATGATGTCGCCGGAGAAGCTCGACAAATACCGGTAGAGGGTAACGGGGGAGGGGAAGGAGGAGAATACCCTACCTTTCGCGGCAAGGGAGAGTCGACGGATTGGGTGCGATGAAAAAGGGGGCATGAATGGAAGCCCTAGGTTATAGAGCAGCAGCGTGGATGGTGAATGGAAGATAGGTGCGTGAAGAAAAAGGGCAAAAAGTGACCCGGTTTATCGATCACAAGAATACCCAACCTTTTCGAGGACTTTTCGACGGGTAATTACTCGGTAACTGTACCGAGGAGATGCACATGGTTGAGTCCTCGAAAATATCCGAGTATTTTCTCGCTCCTCGGTATTGGTCCTCGGGAATCGATACTTTTCTTGTAGTGACATATACTGAATCAGCATAGACTAACACACACCAACACCAATCATAACATCATATTACTATCAAATACCCTGCAAAAATATGTAACACCAACCATCAATAACCACATATACAGTATATATTTGTCACATAAACATCAATGTATCACCATCCCACTATCGTATAACCATCCCAAATATACCAGTTAATTTAGCACACCCACTCAAATGGAACATCACACGTGCAACGCACATATCAAATTGTTTATTCATGTATGCGCAGACCATCAGAGATTTAATTTTTAATGTTAAAAAAACATGTGCATCAATTTTATTTGAATTATTTATGGACCCACAATACATACCAAGATCATTGTATCTCATTTAAACTCACAACGGGGAGTCATGATCTACTAACAGAATGAACTAATAAAATCCATTGAATACAAACTCATTACGTGTGAATCCCAGTAGTACTGTGATATATTAGTTTCGGTGATAAACAAATAACTAAATTATAAGGTTCACCCGTGAAGGGGCCTGACGGCAGAGCTCGGCGTAGCTGTAGGCGGTCTTTAGCTACGCCCAAATCAAATGGAGTGTGTAGGCGGTCTTCACCGTATCTCAGATCATTAGCCTTGTTATTGCACTTCAGAAAATCATCACCGGCGTCCTCCAACGGGTTATCATCTTCTTCCTCGGGGTTTGTGTTGCCGTCAGGCAGATCATCAGCTTCTTTATGCAATTATAGTAATGTTGGAAGCAAGGCAACATTGCATGTTTGGCTACGTCGGAATTCGGGAGGCTGTGGGAGAGATTTAGGGTTTCATATTTTTATTAGAATGTTATCATAGAATGAGAAGTGTTAGGACCTGTTTTGGCAGAATGTGTTCACAAAAGATGTTCGAACACCATCGGTGGACTCCGGCCAAATCTTATCCAGAAGAACCTATTTATGGAAAGTAAATCTGCAGATCTTCCAGAATCGTCCCAGCAGCTGTCTGCGAATTTCCAGAGATTCCTATCAAGATTTTATGGGAGGAAAATCTCTATTCATGGAAACTTCTCACCAAAGGATATTTGCATGCATGGAAGGAATCTACTTACCTTTTTTAGCCGATTCTTGCACCTCAAAGGAGGATCTATATAAGTGGCTGGTCATTCACTTGGAGGAAAGTAATCGACACAATTATAATTCTTTCTCCCATTATTTGAAGTGTCTAGAGAAGTTCTTCACCGGTGTTCTTGTATTCATCAATCCGTGAAGATTTCATCGATCCACTTTGTATATGATGATCTAATCATCTTTATGCAACCGCGTCTTGAGTAAACTTGGATCGACAAGGAGTTCATGTGCCCATTGATTGGAGGAGACGAACTCAATCAAAGGGATTATTCAAGGCATCGTCAAACCCGCACTTGAAAAGACATATCTTGAAGAGGAGGGTCTGCGGACAGGTTTCGTCCAAGGGAAACTTGAAGGGGGAGCCTTCAAGGAATTGAAGCAAGGTCGGGGAGATCTTCACCAAAACTAGGGAGAGTTTTGGTCTCACAATTCATCTGCTTGGAGATCGGAGTTTGGCAGATTTCATTCACTATTGTTTGGATCGCGGATCCTGTTCGAACATATAGTGGAGACTCCTGGATTGGTATCCCCCAGACGTAGGCTACGGCCGAACTGGGTCAACAAATTCCTGTGTTTGTTCCCTTTACGTTTTTCAGTTTTTATTCTTCCGCTGCATATTATCTTAAACTGAATAACGGGTGTTCACGAAAGGTGCTTGAACTAGTTAGCAGGACAAAACAGGTTTCAGGCGTCATCTCGTCATTTTGGATCTAACAATTGGTATCAGAGCCACACGCTCTCGAGTGAGATCCTGATCGACGAGATGGACAACCAAGGTGGATCGGTTACTAGACCTCCTTTGCTGGATGGATCCAATTATACATTCTGGAAAGATCGGATGGAATCCTTTCTTGTGTCACTTGATGATGGAATTTGGGATGCTATTGAGACACGATATCAACCACCAATGATCGAACAAGAGGATGGAACTCAAGTTCCCAAGCCCAGATCTAAGTGGACTCAAAAAGAAAGGACCAATGCAACGAGAAATTCCAAAGCCCTAAATGCCATTCACAATGCTCTCACGAAGGATCAATATCGACTTATTGCTGGATGCAAGATTGCATATGACGTCTGGACTACTTTAGCCAATACCTACGAGGGTATGGCCCCGGTAAAAAAGTCTCGTCTCATCACTATTGAATCTCAATTTCATAAATTATGTATGGATGAGAATGAAACTGTTGGTCAATATATTTGTAAAATTCGTGATCTAACAAACCAAGCCCTTCAGCTTGGAAAAGTGTATTCTCAACAGGAAATTGTAGGTAAAATCATTGGTACGCTTCCAGAAAGGTTCAATGCAAAAGTTGCTGCCTTAGAGTTGTACAAAGATTATGACACCTTGCAGGTTGACGAGTTGATGGGAATCCTACAATCTTGGGAGATGGATCATTGCAAATTTAAGGTCAAAAGCATTGCTTTTAACGCGGAGTGCAAACAACCTGTCCAAACACCTGATGATATCACAGAAGATCACTGTGAAGAGGAAGGTGATGATAATGAGATATTTAGGCTCATAGAGCGTTTGACCCGTCTATTGAGAAACAAGATGTCCAAGCAAGACGTTGCCAGGAAGAAAAGTTGTCCATCCAAGAAATCCAGACCAATGGATGAAGACAGTTTTGATCAAAGGAAAAATGATGAATACAAAGGAGCCCAATGCTTCGAATGTGGTGGATTTGGCCATATCAGGGATGAATGTGCAAATCTAAAGCATGAGAAAAGTTGTCATATCACCTTCAGGAATTCAGACAATAAATTCAACTCTAGTGAAGTGGAATATGCTCTTATAGGTGCAGACACCTGGGATTCAGACTCGGGTTCAGACACAGAGTTCGAACCAGGTAACAATCCCAACTCAGTCAATACTTGTTTTACTAATCCTATTTGTTCTTCATCTTACAGAGAACAGGAAAAGAGTATTGCAAGGTTATCTAAACTATATGATGAAACCTCTAAGAGACTAGAAATCTCATTGACTGAGGTCGAGGAACTTAAAGTGGTGAATCAGAACCTGATGAAGCAAATAAGCAGTCTCACGGATGAAAGAGAAAAATTGGTTGATGAATCTCAGAATCTGTCCAAGAAGGTGTCTGAACTGGAAGGTGGAACTCTGCAGTTACAAGTTGATAAAGACCAAATTTCAGCTAAACATGATCAATTGGCGGTTGAAATGATGGAGCTCAAAGAAAAACATGCTAAAGCAGAAAGTACTTTGGCAAGATTGAACAAAGGCAAAGCCAAGTTGGACGATGCTATTGCGGCAGGAAGGCCTAGTGGAAATAGAAAAGGCCTTGGATACCAATCCTCAACAGGATCTTCATCTAGTGATAAAGGCACGCCCAAATTTGTTTCTGGAGGGATGTTGAAGGAAAACTACTCAAAGAATGAAGTTCGAAATACTGTTCAACAATCTAAAGGCAATAGATGGAACAGAAGACAACCTCCTCCAGTACCTCTTACATGTGACTATTGCAAATTGGAAGGACACAAGACCAACCATTGTCAAAGAATCATCAAAGATCTACTTGATGGTCGACCCGTGTCATGGCCTAATGAAGAAATGAAAAAGATGATAACTATCAGAAGAGTATGGGTGGCAAAATCTTCAAATGTTATTGAGAAAGATACACCGAAGAGGGAAATTCTTAAGGCCATTCCGGTTGAAGCTGGTGATAATCAAGAAAAGAATGAAGAGAATCACCAAACAATAATAGGTGAACGGGTGAAAGCAAAAGAGACTGAAACTCAGGAGTCCAGGGAAACGGTTCAAACTCCGGATCGAACCCCACCCGGTGAACAGACAAATGTTGAGGCTGAATCTGAAAGAGGAATTCAAAGACATCATTTTATTAAAGGATTGGTTGAATATGGCACTATGTTCATAAAACATATTGGAGCTCTGGACTAGAACACTTATATTGATCAAAGTTCCTGACCGTGACAGATGTGGAACATTAATAAGGGACCTTGAACTTTGCACCGTCAGCAGTCTTCATGGAATAAGTGTTTAAATTTCTGCAATCAAAATTGTTCTTATTGTTTATTCATTTTTATGATGATCTTATAGTGTGCAAGGATGATGAACCCCAGGAAATAGGGACTTGGAATATGTCAAAAGAAGAAGATGGTTATAGAGATGATCGAGATTGAGTGCTATTATTGAGGGGGAGATATCCCATGTTGAAATACCCCGTGTTGGAGATTAAGTAATCTTTAAAAGGGCATATTTTGGCCAAGATGTGATCCAGAGGGGGAGAAAGTTAATCATACCGATGAATGATTGAGGGGGAGATCGTTGCTGCTGCTGCTCAGTTATTGGTAATATCATTTTATGATTTTTGGTATTTCTGTTCTTTGTTTCTGTTGGAACAGTTTTTATGAACTATTGTTATGCACGGGCCAGTAATAAAATATTTTGTGTGATGATGCTTATCATTATTTATTTTTGTTGCCAAGTGCTGTTTGTGTTGTACATGCTCCTAGATTGTGATAGAACATATTTTGTACGGAGCATTAGTATAAGTTTGTTTTATTGGGACTTGATGTAATTGGTGGTTGAGGTTAGATGGTGTTCTTCATGCTTGATGTTTAGAAGTTCGACATCGGTTTGATTAAGTTGTAACTGGACCACATCCTGCCAAAAAGGGGGAGATTGTTAGGACCTGTTTTGGCAGAATGTGTTCACAAAAGATGTTCGAACACCATCGGTGGACTCCGGCCAAATCTTATCCAGAAGAACCTATTTATGGAAAGTAAATCTGCAGATCTTCCAGAATCGTCCCAGCAGCTGTCTGCGAATTTCCAGAGATTCCTATCAAGATTTTATGGGAGGAAAATCTCTATTCATGGAAACTTCTCACCAAAGGATATTTGCATGCATGGAAGGAATCTACTTACCTTTTTTAGCCGATTCTTGCACCTCAAAGGAGGATCTATATAAGTGGCTGGTCATTCACTTGGAGGAAAGTAATCGACACAATTATAATTCTTTCTCCCAATATTTGAAGTGTCTAGAGAAGTTCTTCATCGGTGTTCTTGTATTCATCAATCCGTGAAGATTTCATCGATCCACTTTGTATATGATGATCTAATCATCTTTATGCAACCGCGTCTTGAGTAAACTTGGATCGACAAAGAGTTCATGTGCCCATTGATTGGAGGAGACGAACTCAATCAAAGGGATTATTCAAGGCATCGTCAAACCCGCACTTGAAAAGACATATCTTGAAGAGGAGGGTCTGCGGACAGGTTTCGTCCAAGGGAAACTTGAAGGGGGAGCCTTCAAGGAATTGAAGCAAGGTCGGGGAGATCTTCACCAAAACTAGGGAAAGTTTTGGTCTGACAATTCATCTGCTTGGAGATCGGAGTTTGGCAGATTTCATTCACTATTGTTTGGATCGCGGATCATGTTCGAACATATAGTGGAGACTCCTGGATTGGTATCTCCCAGACGTAGGCTACGGCCGAACTGGGTCAACAAATTCCTGTGTTTGTTCCCTTTACGTTTTTCAGTTTTTATTCTTCCGCTGCATATTATCTTAAACTGAATAACGGGTGTTCACGAAAGGTGCTTGAACTAGTTAGCAGGACAAAACAGGTTTCAGGCGTCATCTCGTCATTTTGGACCTAACAAGAAGGTTGCTGTCAAGCCATGATTGCCGCAATTATGGTTTGGAAATAAAAATTTTATTTGCTTAATTTGCTACGTCCTATAAATGGTATATGTTGCCCCACCCAGCCACATAGCACAAAATATATATCATTTTAGCGCATTCAGCAGGGGTTGAATGGTAGGCATTCAGCCCCCTAACCCAACCCAATAAAAATGAACAAATTTATAATAAATTCTTATGAAGAAGTATTATATAGGGGTGTATTCAATGCATAGTTTTTAAAGTTAGGGTGTATTTAATTTAGATTTTAAAAGGTTTTAAAAGTTTTGAGGTATTCAGTGCAGATTTAGAGAAGTCTTTAAAAATTTAGGTGTATTCAATATAGATTTTAAAAGGTTCTTTAAAAATTTTGAGGTATTCAACAGTCAATGGATTTTAAATCATTATAGATTTTAATGGATTCTTTAAAAAAATATAGCTAAATAAAATATCTTTAAACAATCCAAAATTTCTAAAAGTCAGCCAAACTCTACGTGGAGTCTACACAAAGTCAATCAACGGGGGTATATTCAATTGAGAGTTGTATGGATTTTAAAAAATTGGTGGATTTAGAAAGTCCATAGACTTCATTTAGACTTGATTGATTTTGTGTAGACTCCACGTAGAGTTGACTGATTTATATAGAATCCATGAAGAGTCTGGCTGATTTTGGAGAGATTTTGTTTAGTTATATTTTTAAAGAGAATCCATTAAAATCTATAAGATTTAAGGGTGTATATTCAATTCAGAGTTTTATGGATTTTAAAGAGTTGGTGAATTTAGAGAGTCCATAGACTTACGTAGAATTGAATGATTTTGTGTAGACTCCATGTCGAGTTTGGCTAGAGTCTGACTGACTTTTAGAAATCTTGGATTATTTAGAGAGATTTTGTTTAGTTATATTTTTTAAGAGAATCCATTAAAATCTATGAATATTTAAAATCCATGTACTGTTGAATACCTCAAAAATTTTAAAGACTTTTTAAAATATGTATTGAATACACCTAGATTTTTAAAGAATTTTTAAAATCTAAATTGAATACACCCCAACTTTAAAATTTCAAAAAAAAATCCTACAGACTCTAGATTAAATACACCCCCTTAAAATCCATGTACTATTGAATACCTCAAAACTTTTAAATACTTTTTAAAATTTGTATTGAATACACCTAAATTTTTAAAGACTTTTTAAAATCTGTATTGATACATATAGATTTTTAAAGACTTTTTAAAATCTAAATTGAATACACCCCAACTTTAAAAGTTCAAAAACACCCTATAGAGTCTGGATTGAATACACCCCTGCCATGGATCTCTTGTTTACTAACTTGCTTAATAAAGGATTAAGAAAGATTAAACGGAAGATTAAGAAAGGTGGTAGATTAAATGTAACACCCCGGATTTGATAACCCAGGCCGGGATACCACCGCCACACCTTCCACGCAAGACACGACTTCATTCGAGCTCACTTGAGAGATGCAAGGCTAAGGTATTTCAGAAATAAGTTAAAAGCAAGCCCAAAAAGATTTAATTTTCAAAATAGTATAATATCATCCACAATAATAAAATAAGTCGCAGCGGAAATATAACTTGGGCCGACATGGCCAAAGCGCAGTGTATAAATTAAGCTAAAAATAAAATGCAACATAAGAGATAATATTTTGTTCCCGAGCCCCAATATACGTGCATGCTCATGCAATTTCTCCATACTCTGTAAAAAAAAATAAACAACGGGTTTTATTAGTATTAAATAATACTGAGTAAGACAATCCCTAACATAGCAATAAAGAGGTTTTAAAAATTTAATAATTAAAAATACATTTTTAAGCATGCATATTTAGAACATGTAGTTCGACTAAATAATAGACAATAATTTAATACACATATTCTCATAACTAAATTAAATTTAAAATAATAATTTAAGGCATAGACATAATTTTAAAACATGACATAATAAATAATTTAATAACATAAGTAAAGACATAATTTAAAGAGAAAGATAAACTCTTTTAATTTTCCCGTCGCACCACAACAAAAAGAATTTATCAAATACGGAGAGTTTTAAAGATCATGGGATAAGATATCTGTTCTCGCATAACGAATATTTCATTCTTTTACTATTATTTCAATATGATCGAGGACAATCGTCCTTGGGGAATCGAACCCGCAAGAACTCAAATACATCCTAGGGAATCGAACCCATAGGAGTCAACAATATCCTGGGGAATCGAACCCGCAAGAAAATATACATCTTGGGGAATCGAACCCACAAGAGAACATACACATTGGGGAATCAAACCCGCAAGGTAATTGGATGCAGCGGACCCTATACAGACACACTCTAGGGCCTCGAGTAACCCATACAGATACACACGAGAGTGTAGACTAGTTTTCATTGGCCGTTTTGTCAATTTTTCATTTCATCCATTCAGGCAAGAGTTTCAAGTTAGAGGGCACTCTGCAGAGCACTCACCCCCTACTTCATGTGGAGATCTAGCTCATCCTACATTAACGGGTTTTTGAAAAAATAAATTATCGTTTAGACATAGCTCGCAAATCGTGCGTTTTCAAAAAGTCAAGTTTCTCAACATATAATACAAGTCGTTGCCACAGTTTACGCTATTTCATTTTAAAAATTCAATTTAAAAGCAATCGACTTGAAATTTGTATAGTAGCTCAAAAACACGCTAACGAACAACTTTCATGTTTTGAGTTTTTTGAAATTAAGTGAGGAAGCAAATGAAATTCTACAATCTCTGCAAGGCATAAAATCTGTCAACTTTTCTAAAACAGCGCACTGATTTTCAAACGAGTTTTCGACATAGCAAACGACCTCCAAAATTTATAAAAATTTACAGGCAGTTACAAAACACCAAAATAAAAAAGTTACATTAGAGTTATTTTATGCAAAATCATTACGGATTAAATCATATTAATTCATCAAGTTCGAATTCAAAATCTGTCAACTTTTTCCTTCAAAACACAGTCTGTTCAAAATGGTTTTTGACTATCCAAATATTAACACAAATGCATGAAATTTTACAGGCATAATCTTGAGACAATTATATACAACTTTTATTTTTACACCAAAGATTATTTTGACCGAAAGTGATAGAAAAATGCACATCAAGTTCGACTAGGCATGCTGTCAAGTTTTTCGAAAAAGTCATGCAACTCAGAAAATGTCCGACGCGTTTTGAGGTTTCAAAACTTGATGCAAATTCGTGAAATTTTGACACGACCTAGATTAAGATGTTAAGTACAAATCTCTAGTTCAGAGTTTTTCGTTTCAGTTCTCAAAATAGGGTTTTTCGTTCGATCTCAGAAAATGCGCAAAAGTGAATCTTTTAAGTTCGATTTTCATGTTTTGATTAAAACTAATGTTATGAACGATCCTAAGTCACCGATATTGATATGTAAGGCATTATCTTAAAGAATAGGAGTTCTAGACAGTCCTTGCATCGTCCGGAATCTACGGATCGTCACGAACGGATCTCCTCAACACGATTCTTCCTCATTTGTCCACGAATCGGAATCGGAAGTAAAAATCTAGGGTTAGATCAAATTTTCGGACTCGCGAAGATGTGGGAAAACTTAAGAGCACCCACCAACAAATCTGGAATCCTGAAATCCTTGCTCCGCGCGTCTCCTTGGTCGGATTTGTTAGCCGGAAAACGATCGGAAAGCAAGAACTTGGTGTTTTTCGGGTTTGGGGGAGAAGTTTGGAGAATTGATCGGAGAGGGAGCTGCCTTGGTCGAAATTAAGGTTAATTGTGAGTTCAAATCCTCACAAATCCATACATATACTCCTTCCCTCGACTTGGATTGTGTTACCAAAGTCGGGGGTCGAAAATAAGGTAAGAAATCGCCGAAAACCGAAACATGATCGCAACTTGTCACATGGCGCGGTGGTGGCGCGCTTTTGCTCAAAACTGCGCGGCTCCTGCCTGGGCTGCGGCCTGGGCCGGGTCGTGCGACCCGTCGGGCCTTTACTCCTCTTTTTTGGGCTTCTATCCTCCTACGTTTTCGGGCTCGATTTTTCGGGTCATTCTCGGATTATGATTCCTATCCTAAATTTTATTTCGTCTCTAATTGATTTCATATTCGGATTCTTGAATCCGTTGAATTTGAGTTCGTCGATTTCGAATCCGTCGACCTCCGATTCCCGTGCAATGATTTATTTATTTACATATTTTCCGACTTCACGGTTCTTGGAACTAAAATTCCATTGCTCTTCGAATTTAATTCCAACTCTTTTCATTCGATCCATGGAATATCTTCGGGCTTCCTTTCCTCCTTTATTCCATTTATTTTTATAAAAATTGTGGGTATTACAGTCTACCCCTTAAGAATCAACTTCGTCCCCGAAGTTGCGTCTCATACTAGGGTTGCTTGTGACCTTATGAACAAATTCTCGGGTATTACATTAAAGGAAGATGAGGATGAATCCAAAAAGGAAAATAAAAAGGGATAAGGAAGCAAAACCGCAACAAGAATCGTCGGGGGAAGCAACCAAGATGTTGAAACCTTGACCTCAACCCAATACGTCCACTCGAGCGTCGGTTTAATGATCAACACTGGTTGCTTCGATCCAAGTTCGATGAATGTTTCCCAACAAAGACACAAAGAGTGTGTGAGAGGAATAATGCTCTCGGTTTTGATCTTTGAAAGTGAAGTGATAATTCCATTCAATAAGCAAAGATGATTACAAAGTGAGGGGATGTCATATATATATAGACCAAGCTCATTAAACAACCTAGGACATGAATTAAACAACCCTAGAAATGTTTTCAACAATCTGGAATTAAAAGACACAAAACGGAGACTGCTCGTCGTGAACCTTGTTACACGTCGTGAGACCGTAAGTCGTGATCCTACATTTAGCGACGTAGAATTTAATTCCAACTCTTTTGACTCGATCCATGGATCATGATCAATGCTTTCAAACTGCTCCCTTCCTCTTTGTTGATTTCATCTGTGAATTCTGTTGACATAAGAAGGATGGCAATTTGATCTGTGAATTTCTTGGTCCGTCTCCTGGTGCATGGTCCCTCAGGAATAATTAATGTAGCAGAGTTGGCTCCCACGCCATCCCCTCCCCCTTGAGAAGGTTGAGCCATCAACCGACAAGCTCTTCACCGTCTTCCTCATAAAGGGCAAGATCTGCAACATTAAACGTAGTATTAATTCCATACTCAGGAGGCAATTTTAATCGATATACATTGTCATTGATCTTTTCCAAAACACAAAACGGATCGTCCCCCCGTAGGTAAAGTTTTTCACGTCTCTTTAGTGGAAATCTCTTTTTCCGCATATGGTGCCAAACCCAATCCCCGGGCTTCAATAGCAACTTCCTTCGTCCTCTGTTGGCATATTTGGAATATGTTTCTGTGGACGTTTCTGTGGAGCTCTTGGATTGCTCGAGCCCTGTCCCTGCCATTAAGATTAAAATGCTCATTGAAATGCTCATTGCGGGGATGTGGCAGCAAGTCAACAGGAGTTAGCGGGTTGAATCCATAAACAATTTCGAACGGTGACATGTTAGTGGCACTATGGACGTGTCTGTTATAAGCAAATTCATATAAGGTAGACACTCGTCCCAACTCTTGTAATTGAAGCAGTTATGATTCGCAGCAGATTACCTAAGACTCTGTTGACGGCTTCAGTTTGGCCATCTGTTTGAGGGTGATAAGCTGTAGAGAACAAGAGCTTCATACCAATCTCATGCCATAGAGATTTCTAGAAGTAACTGAAACATTTTGTGTCTCGGTCCGACACAATCGTCTTAGGGATCCCATGGAGACGCACCACTTCTTTGAAGAATAATTTAGCAATGTGGTGGGCATCTTTCGTCTTCGTGCAAGGAATAAAGTGAGCCATCTTACTGAACCTGTCTACCACTACAAAAATTGAATCTTGGTTTCGTGCAGTCCGTGGTAGTCCTAGCACAAAGTCCATTGAAAGATCAATCCATGGTCCCTCGGGAATTGGTAGAGGCATGTATAACCCGTGTGGCTTGGGAGTGGATTTCGTCTTCAGACAGATGATGCATTTAGAGATCAGGTCATCCACTTCTTTCTTCATTCCCGGCCAGTAAAAATGTTCACTCAAAATTCCAAAAGTGGCAATCCTCCCGAAATGTCCCATAAGGTCTCCGTTGTGAACCTCCTTGATTAGAAGCTCCCTAACAGATTCCTTTGGTATGCACAACCGGTTCTCATAATATAGAAATCCATCAAGTCTTGAATATTTCTTGAACCCGTGCCTTTCGGTCTCTGCCCAGAAATCCTTAAAGTCTGGATCTGTGGTATATTGATCCTTGATGTGCTCGAAACCAAACAAATGTGTCGTGGCAATGATCGCAAGGGCTGTTCAATGGGACAGGGCGTCAGCAACAACATTTTCCTTTCCCTTTTTGTACTTGAGCACATAAAGGAAAGTCTCAATAAGTCTGCTCCAGCGTGCATGCCTCTTTCCCAGCTGTCCTTGGTTTCGAATATGTTTAAGGGTTTCGTGGTCCGTGTGGATGATGACTTACGACCCCGATGATAGTCTTGCCACGTCTTTAGAGGTTGGACCACAGCGTAGAGTTTTTGTCATATGTGGAATAGTTCAACTGTGCTCCAGAGAAATATTCGTTGTGGTATGCCACTGGCTTTCCATTCTGAACTAAAACTGCTCCCATGCCCGTCCCTATGCATCACATTCCACATGAATGGAATGTCAAAATCTGGTAGGGCTAGAACAGGTGCATGAGTCAGTTTAGACTTCCATTCATCAAAACTCTTTTGCTCAGACGGCCACCATTTAAAAGCAAGTCCCTTTTTCAGCAATGAAGTGAGAAAGGGCCGCAATCAGACTGAAATTTGGGACGAATCTTCGAAAGAACCCACACAGACCTAAGAATTGTCTAACTTCATGCACGTTCATGAGTGGTTTCCATTCTAAGATCGCCCTTATCTTTGCCTCGTCAACCTTGAGGCCACCACACCCAAAAATGTAGCCAAGGAACGAGAGTTCAGTTGCGTGGAAAGTGCATTTCTCCTTGTTAGCATAAAGTTGAACTTTCCGCAACCTGTTTAGTACCTGTAGGACATGGAAAAGGTGATCAGACTCATTAGAACTATATACTAAAATGTCATCAAAATATACAACTACAAATTTATTAATAAATTGGCGAAGGATCTCATTCATAAGCCACATGAATGTTGAAGGCGCTTTCGTCAATCCAAATGGCATAACGAGCCATTCATATAGCCCGAATTTTGTTTTGAATGCCGTCTTCCATTCATCCCCAGTTGCATCCGGATTTGGTGATAACCACTTCGCAGGTTAATTTTAGAAAATATGCTGGCGTGGCCCAGCTCATCAAGCATGTCATCCAAACGTGGGATCGGGTGCCGGTACTTGATCGTTATAGCACTTACAGCACGACAATCTACACACATGCGCCATGTCCCGTCCTTCTTTGGAACCAATAAAACTGTCAAAGCACACAGTGAGAGGCTTTCTCGGACCCATCCCTTATCCATCAACTCTTGAACTTGTCTCTGCACTTCTTTAATTTCTTTCGGACTCATTCGGTAGGCTGGACGATTTGGAATTGAAGCGCCGGACACGAAATCGATCTGGTGCTCAATTCCGCGCAAAGGTAACAGTTCAGCGGGACTTCATCCGGGAAGATATCAGAATTATCCTCTAACATCCTAGAAAATTCAGCAGGAATATTAGGTGCAGCAATGCAAGTTCTTATAATATCTTCAACAGGTTTGGCATAAGTAAGATAACAGTAACCTGTTGAGCTCGGTGCGCGCATTGTTTGCTCAAAATCGGTTCGAGTTGTCAGAAGACAAGGATTGGCAGATGTGCTCTCAATGCAGAGAGTTTTTCCCTTGCTTTTTGACTTCTGCTCTTCTTCGTCTCTCTTCATGTTGGCATGAAGGGTCTGTTAATCTGCTCGAACCATTTTTACTGACAGTGGCTTGACATTTATTTTCTTTTGCTTAAAAATAAAAGACAGACAATTGGCTCGACCCTATACTTGACATCACGATCATATAAACAAGGTCGGCCCAAAAGTATATGGCATGCAGTCATAGGTATGATGTCACACATGACATTCTCAGAATAGGATCCGATTTTTATAGGAATCTTAGCGCGTCGATTGACTTTTAGATCGTTATAGTCATTCATCCAGTGGAGGTGGTAGTGTAATACCCGGGAATTTTCCAACATAAAATAAAACAATAATTAAATAAATAAACAATAAATAACATAAATACCATAAATAAATAAATCCAGCAAATAAATAAATAAATGAAGATAAGGAAATGAGAAATGAGATTTAACTTAAAAAGGAATTAAAGAAATTTAATTAAATAAAAAGAATTGATTAAGGATAAGTAAATTGTACACTGAAACCCGACACCAATGAACTCGAGGATTCGAGTCCAAACATCCAATTAGACCCGAGTAAAAATTTAGAGAGAAAGTAGAAACCCGAAGATACCCCGAAAATCGGAATACGAGAGCATAGAGGGATAGAAGTCCGAAAGAGAGGAGGAAAGGCACGACGGATCGCACGACCCGCCCGGACCGAAGTCCAGGCGAGTGTCGCGCGGTGGCCGCGCGGTCAAAGGGGAATCGCCGCGCCACGACCGCGCCGTCAGACAGATTCGCCCGTGCGAGATTTTCTCGCCCGAATCCGGATTTTCCGACTTCGGTTAAATACCATTCGGCTCAAGACTCCTAGGGGCAGACCTTGGACATCCCTAGGTCTTGTTTAACTATAAATAAGACCTCTTAAAAGCTCCGAATACTTTTCCAAAACCCTACAACTCACTATATGTCCGAAAACCCTAATTCCGGAGTCGTCGGAGGCACGAAACCAAGGCGAGACTGATTTGGACGAAATCAGAGTCTCCTAAACATCGTGGTAAGTTCCGATCCATTCGTCTCTTACGTTTTGATTCGAAAACGAATCCTAACCTTCTTATTTTTCTTTCTACGCCCCGAATCGGATCTAGAACGTAGAACCCGACGAACGGAGATGATAGACGGAGGACTGGAAGCCACGCCTTCGAAATAGACGATCCCGGATATCTACAAATCTGTAAGTTAATACTTACATGGTTTTGGGAGTAACTAAAACATTCAAACCTAAAAGTTTAAACGAATCTTTCGTAAATCTGCCAACGTATGTTTTCTACTGGCGCAACAGTTTTGATGAATTTTTCCGAACCTTAAAACGACTTGGAACGGAAAAACTTAAAACACGAAAAACGTTTCTAAGGCTTAGATCTATCTACTGTAAAATGTTCAGAATTTTTAGAGACGATTTGATATGTGAAAACCAACCGAAACCGAACTGCTTGGAATTGGATCTTGAAATTCTTGACAGAACTTAGGTCCGATCTTGATCACGTTTTTGACATTAGTTCTATACCAATTTAGATCTTTGGCCGAACATAAAAGTTGTAGATAAATATCTTAAGAAGGTCTCTGTATAATTTCATTAAATTTGGAGTTGATTTGCTGTGTTAGATCTTGATAATCTTGAACTGCTGTATACGAAATTCGGACAGATTTATGTTAAGGCGGAAATTGACGTTTTTGACCTGTTTCGGTATCTCGGATTGAAAACGTTAAACATGAAAGTTGTTCATCTCGATGTTTCTAAGTCAGTGGTAAAGTTTCAGAATTTTTGGAATTAAACTCGATTTTTACTGAATTTTAGAGTAAACTGTGGTTGACCGAGTCAAATCTTGAAATCTTGTTGAAACGGTGAAACTAGCCTTTAAGGTTTAAACGAGTAGAAGACTCTTTGAAATAATTATATGAAATCTGGAAATTAGGAAATCCCCTTTACAAACTTGATCGTTAAAATTAGGGGGTGAGTGCTCTGCAGGGTGCCCTCCTAACGATTCACTTCGTGCCTTTATGGACGATGGTGACCCCGCGCGAAATATTTGAGATATGTTGCCAAAATGGCATGAGATATATGGCCTACACTCTCGTGAATATCCTTATGGGTTGCTCGAGGCTCCGGAGTGGTACTGGGTATGGCAGACACGGCTGCGGCCGCCGGTTTCCGGCTAAATTGACGAGATTGCGATGCAATCGTGAAATACTTGAAATATTATCTTGGGAGTAATGGGGATAGTTAAATATTTTAATTGTTGTTCTTTAAATTATTAAATGCTTTATTTAAATTAATTATGGCTTCATTTAAATTATTTATGTTTATTATCATGCTTTTATGTAAATATTAAATTAATGGCTTTTAAACCCTACGATCATGCATGTGTTAACTTACTCAGCAAGTTGTGCTGACCAAACCATTCTATTTTCCTTTTTCCTTATAGAGTATGTGGAATGATCATGAGCACGTTCATGCATGGGGGAACCATATTTTTGCAAACTCTATTATTTAAATTCTTGCATTAGACATTAGAATAAACGGGCCTGTTTAACCCGTGTTTTGACCATGTTGGTCGTATCTACATTTCCGCTGCAATATTATACTTAAATACTATTTCCGTTGCGCTATGATATTATTATTTTCGAGACTATATTGTATGGGCTGTTTGCAAATGTTTTAAATGCTTTTAAATAATGAAATACCCAGCCTTGCATCTCTTTAGTAAGCCGGAGAAACCGTGTCTTACTAGGGAGGTGTGGCGGTGACATCCCGACCTGGGTGACCTAAAACCGGGGTGTTACAAGTTGGTATCAGAGCCCGGCTATTTTTAAACTATTGTTTTTAAACCATTATTATTTTTAAAGTACTATTAATATTTTGACTATTATTTTAAATTTTAAAGTATTATTCCCATGGAGAAATTTTTATTTTAAAACCCATGGAAAAAAATATATATATAGTGCATTAAATTATTTTTGGGGGAAAATCATCATTTGCATTTGCATATTGCATCTCTTTAGTAAGCCGGAGAAACCGTGTCTTACAAGGGAAGTGTGGCGGTGACATCCCGACCTGGGAGACCAAAAACCTGGGTATTACAAGTTGGTATCAAGACCTGGGTGACATCCCGCCTGGGTGACATCCCGCCTCTCTTCTATGAACTTAGAATCTTGGCGAATTTGAACTTAGAATCTTGGCGAAGTTTAACCTAGAATCTTGGCGAATATTAACTTAGATCTTTTGCTTGCGCTAGATGGCTAGTCAAGACATGATGCAGTTGATGATCAAGATGATGAACGTTCATCTTGATTCCCAACAAACCCTAGAACAAATGAAATATCGTATGGCTCAATTGGAGGCAAATTTGCACCACATGGGCAACTTGAGAGAGGCGGATCACCACCGCATAAACCAACTCGAACGCCAAGTCCAAATCCTCACTACACAAAACCTAATACTGAAGGAACACATCGATGCCCATGGGCAAGACTTGAACACTATCTTTGACGATCTACTGCCGCCAAGTTCGGAGGAGGAAGACCCGGAGGAGGATCCCGCTACCCCACCGGAGGACGTCTTGAGACGCTAGAGATTCTATTTTTAGAAGATACTATTTTGCTAGGAAAATACTTCTACTTTTGTACTAAAATTTCTTTTGAGGAAATAAATGCCCGATTTATTTATAATAAATCGAAAAAAAAAAGAGAGAGAGACGAACCGGAACAGTTCCACCGCATTTTCTCTAAACGATAACAGTCAAATCGGACAACTGAGCAAGGATACAACGGAAACATAAACTACGAAACATAAACAACATGATCATCTTTGTACAGTCCATAAGAAAACAACTAAATAAAACACTACTACAGCAAGCCTAGATGGAAACGTAGAAACGAAGGATCACTGGTCGGGAGGCGGGAACTGACGACGCATATACTCGTCCATCTCACGCATGTAGGCATACATGTCGGTCATGGTGGCCTGCTGCTCCAGCTGCCTCGTAGTGATCGTATCCATGAGAGCCTGGTATAGATCCATCCTGGCATCCAGAGCGTCGTAACGAGCCTGCCCGGCTGCAAACCCAGCATCCATACGAGCAAACCCCGCATCCATACTAAGCTGCATACCCTGCATCATCTGAACTATCTGCGACATCTCCGCACCCTGCTGGGGAACCACGGGAGGTGGAGATGGCTGCTCAGGAGGGACAACTAGAATCAAACCATCACCATTGGGCTCCGGGCGGAGGACAGCCGGAGGAGCCCCACGTCGTAGAGCACTGCGTCGAGCGGCGTAGGTAGGGATACGGTAGTAGCCGCCAGCGGCTAGCTCGTAAGGATCCGTCTCTGGTGATGTACGGATCCCCTGAGCCGCACACATACCACAAATAAGATGGACGTGGGTAATCACCCTACTCCCTCGTCCTCGGCGCATACCCCTCAGGTTGTCTGCGATACAAGCCCCAACATTCACCCTACCACCTCGGGCGAGAAAGCAGATGGTCTCATAGACGTGGTCTATAACAATATGGCTCCGGGTAATCGGCCGGACACGGCCTAACCATATCTGAGCAAGCTCGCGCCACGGAGAGTCCATCGTCGTCAACCGCAACTCATGATCATGCTCGAGCCGAGGAGCCATCAAGGTGCATAAAACGCCCCACGCAGGCGGGGGTATACGACCCTCAGGCTGTGGCCGGAATACGCCGTCGTCAGGAAGGCCGAAGTAGACGTTGATCGCCCGAGCACTGAAATCTAGATGGCGACCCCGAACCCAGACTCGAGACAAGTCGCTATTCTCCCCGAGACCGCCAATGTTGGCGATAACCTCCATAGCTAAATAACCAGAAGCGATGCCCTCGGGATGGCGCGCAAGTCCAGTCCACTGAAGAAGGGCCAAAACTGGACTAACCCTGTCGTCGTCCATATGGCGAGGATCCATGCCTCTCTCCGGAACATAAGACCTGTTCCGACGAAGCTCGTCGAAATAGAACTCCTGAGAGGCCATAGTAGCAAACCGATACCTATCGTGTCGATGGGGACGCACCTCGTCGGGAAGACCCTTGAGCTTAGGGCCCCGCTGCTCCTCGTCCTCCTCTGACTCGCTCCCGTCGAAATCAGGCATCGCCGGAGCGGCAGTGCTAGGGCCAGCCTCATCGCGCTGAGCAACCCGTCTCCTGGTCCTCGGGGGACACATGAGTGACGCCAAAACAACCCATAAAAAGAGCAGCATCCTGCAGATACCCAACCAATACCAAATGTAAGGATAAATCCTACACAGCGATTACATCAAGTATAGGCTAGAAAACACAAGAACATGAAGTGTAGGCTCTAACACGAGCGATCAAGAGGATAACCAAACCAAGACTATGTCTAAACAAGTCCCAAAACTCTTTGGGACATTTAGTCAAACACGTCGTGTGCGCAATAAATCAAGTTCAAAGTTTACTTGTAAACACATGGGAAACGTCCCCAAATCAAAACAATTGCTTAGGCAATAACTCATCATCATAATAGGGCACAAAACAACGACAACGAACTCATCCTCATGCCCACAATACCAACACAAATCGGGAAAATTCATACTCTCCCTAAAGTATGGAATCTAGTAAAAATTTCCTCCAACTAGGCATACATTGTTGCACAAATACTTCCTAATCAACAAAAATAACACCAAGTATCGCATAAACTTGCTAGTGGCACGAATTAAGTCTAAAAACAACAAATCCCCAATTTTTGTCCCTAAACCCTAAGTTTGAAAGTCATCTAAAGATTTAAGCTAAACAAGGCATAAATTCTGAAATTGACAAGTAGAGATAGTAGACACATACCTTGCAGTGAAAAATCGAAGTCGTGAATGGGAGAATTGGGGAATGAGAGAACGAATTTGAGAGCAAACTAGAAGAAGCCTCGGAAGTGGAAATGGGGCGGAATGGCTCGCGCTCCGCGCGAGCCCTTTTTTTCAAACTGCTATGGCCGCGCGGTCGCCGCGCGGGCACCGCGCGGGCCTCGAAAAGCGTTTTTTAATTTTATTTTCTTACCTTCTATGGTTTACTCGATCAGCTATACGGCAAATTGTCCAAATGCGGTTTTTGGTTGAAGGAGGTAGCATTTCTTGGACATATAGTATCCGCTGATGGAGTTTCAGTGGATCCGGCAAAAGTCTCTACCGTAACTGAGCGGGCAACTCCCAAGAGCCAAACCGAGATAAGGAGTTTCCTTGGGTTAGCCGGGTACTATAGACGGTTCGTGAAGGATTTCTCGAAAATCGCACGACCTTTGACCCAGCTACTTAAGAAGGGAGTAAAATACGTGTGGACAGAGGCTTGTGAGACAGCGTTTCAAGAGCTGAAGAAACGACTCACAACCACACCCGTATTAACACTACCATCAGAGAATGGTGACTTCGAAGTTTACAGCGATGCTTCGAAGGAAGGTTTAGGTTGTGTCTTGATGCAAGACTCGAGAGTCGTAGCGTATGCATCATGCCAATTGAAACCTCACGAGGAGAATTATCCGACACACGACCTGGAGTTGGCAGCGGTCGTTTTCGCTCTAAAGATATGGAGACATTATCTTTATGGGCGGAAGTGTCGAATGGTCACCGACCACAAGAGCTTAAAGTATATATTCACTCAGAAGGAGTTGAATTTGAGACAGCGAAGGTGGTTGGAACTTATTAAGGACTATGATTTAGAGATAGCCTACCACGAGGGGAAGGCGAATGTGGTAGCCGATGCCCTAAGTCGGAAAACCCAACACGTGACGAACTCGTTGGTAATTCCGCCGGCATTGTACATGGAGTTAGCAAGATTGGAGTTAGAACTTGTGCATCCTGGCACAGTGAGTGAAACGATCAACGCCATGGTCGTGGAAACTCCAATATTGGACGAGATTAAGCTCGCCCAACCGGGCAATGCAAAACTCGAGAAGATAAAAGGGTATATTGCCGAAGGAAAGGCAATAGGATTTGCTGTCCACGAGGATGGAAGCATTCATTTCAAAGGGAGATGGTGTGTGCCCCTTAAATGTGCCGAGTTGAAGCGAAGGTTGATGGAGGAAGGGCACAACACGCCATATATTCAGTGCATCCCGGAGGCGACAAACTTTACAAAGATCTGAAGAAGATCTATTGGTGGCCGGGAATGAAGAAGGAAGTGGCAGACTTCGTGGCGAAATGTCTCACCTGCCAAAAGGTTAAGGCAGTGCGACATAAACCCTTAGGACTGATGCAACCACTAGAGATTCCAAGTTGGAAGTGGGATAGCATGTCAATGGATTTTGTCTCGGGATTACCCCGATCCCTAAAGGCATGAATAAGATTTGGGTGATTGTGGATAGGCTAACGAAGACAGCCATATTTATCCCGATGAAGGACACGTGGACTATGGACCAATTGGCCCGAGCCTACATTGATAATGTGGTACGACGACATGGAGTACCACATGACATCATTTCCGATAGAGACAGTAGATTTGTCTCTCACTTTTGGACGGAGTTACAAAAAGCTCTCGGTACTCAAATAAAAATGAGCACCGCATTCCACCCAATGACGGATGGTCAAACTGAGAGAACAATCCAAACACTAGAAGACATGCTGAGAGCATGCGCGTTGGAATTTAAGGGAAATTGGGAATCCCATTTACCCTTAATCGAATTCTCTTATAATAATAGCTACCATGCTAGCATTGGCATGGCACCTTTCGAAGCGTTGTATGGACGAAAGTGCCGAAGCCCGTTGAGCTGGGAAGAAAACAGTAAGTCGGTGGTAGTGGGACCACAACTTATCGAAGACATGGCTCAACAAATCAAAGTGATTTAAGGAAAAATGAAAGCCGCTCAAGACCGTCAGAAGAGTTACGCTGACGTGAGACGACGAGACCTAGAATTTCAAGTGGGAGATAGGGTCATGCTAAAGATATCACCCATGAAGGGGGTGATGCGCTTTGGCAAGCGAGGAAAGTTGAGTCCTCGATACATAGGACCTTACGAGATTCAAGAACGAGTCGGAAATTTGGCCTACCGACTGGCTTTACCGCCACAATTAGATCGAGTTCATAATGTCTTCCATGTCTCACAACTAAAGAAGTATGTGCCGCACCCGACACATGTACTTCAACCGGAGATAATTGAACTCGATGAGGATTTGACTTATGAAGAAGTCCCAATGCGTATTCTGGACACTAAGGAGCGCGTAACGAGGAACAAAACCGTCAAAATGATCAAGGCTCTTTGGTCGAACCACGAAAGTGAGACGGCAACTTGGGAGGTAGAATCCGACATGAGAGAACGCTACCCGACTTTGTTCCAAACCGATACCGACACAGTTATGGGGACATAACTGCAATCTTAAGGGGGAGAGGATGTCATACCACCTATTTTTACCTATTTTTACCACCTATTTTTCGTGCATTTTTGTAAACTTTTGAACTACGTTATGGCTTGATCCCTTCACAGGGTACGTAGGCAGCTTAGAAGTTTTAATTCTAAGTTCAGTCACAACATAATAAAACAAACAAAAGACATTAGCACGAGAAAAGCCGAAACACAACTTCGAGGACGAAGTTGATTCTTAAGGAGGGTAGACTGTAATACCCGAGAATTTTCCAACATAAAATAAAATAATAATTAAATAAATAAACAATAAATGACATAAATACCATAAATAAATAAATCCAGCAAATAAATAAATAAATGAAGATAAGGAAATGAGAAATGAGATTTAACTTAAAAAGGAATTAAAGAAATTTAATTAAATAAAAAGAATTGATTAAGGATAAGTAAATTGTACACCGAAACCCGACACCAATGAACTCGAGGATTCGAGTCCAAACATCCAATTAGACCCGAGTAAAAATTTGGAGAGAAAGTAGAAACCCGAAGATACCCCGAAAATCGGAATACGAGAGCATAGAGGGATAGAAGTCCGAAAGAGAGGAGGAAAGGCACGACGGATCGCACGACCGGCCAGGACCGAAGTCCAGGCGAGTGTCGCGCGGTGTCCGCGCGGTCAAAGGGGAATCGCCGCGCCACGACCGCGCCGTCGGACAGATTCGCCCGTGCGAGATTTTCTCGCCCGAATCCGGATTTTCCGACTTCGGTTGAACACCATTCGGCTCAAGACTCCTAGGGGCAGACCTTGGACATCCCTAGGTCTTGTTTAACTATAAATAAGACCTCTTAAAAGCTCCGAATACTTTTCCAAAACCCTACAACTCTCTATACGTCCGAAAACCCTAATTCCGGAGTCGTCGGAGGCACGAAAGCGAGGCGAGACTGATTTGGACGAAATCAGAGTCTCCTAAACGTCGTGGTAAGTTCCGATCCATTCGTCTCTTATGTTTTGATTCGAAAACGAATCTAGAACGTAGAACTCGACGAACGGAGAGGATAGACGGAGGACTGGAAGCCACACCTTCGAAATAGACGATCCCGGATATCTACAAATCTGTAAGTTAATACTTAATGGTTTTGGGAGTAACTAAAACATTCAAACCTAAAAGTTTAAACGAATCTTTCGTAAATCTGCCAACGTATGTTCTTTACCGGCGCAACAGTTTTGATGAATTTTTCTGAACCTTAAAACGACTTCGAACGGAAAAACTTAAAACACAAAAAACGTTCCTAAGGCTTAGATCTATCTACTGTAAAAGTTTCAGAATTTTTAGAGATGATTTGATATGTGAAAACAAACCAAAACCGAACTGCTTGGAATTGGATCTTGAAATTCTTGACAGAACTTAGGTCCGATCTTGATCACATTTTTGACATTAGTTCTAGACCAATTTAGATCTTTAGCCGAACATGAAAGTTGTAGATAAATGTCTAAAAAAGGTCTCTGTAAAATTTCATTAAATTTGGAGTTGATTTGCTGTGTTAGATCTTGATAATCTTGAACTGCTGTATACGAAATTCGGACAGATTTATGTTATGTTAAGGCGGAAATTAACGTTTTTGACCTGTTTTGGTATCCCGGATTGAAAAAGTTAAAACATAAAAGTTGTTCATCTCGATGTTTCTGAGTCCGTGGTAAAATTTCAGAATTTTTGGAATGAAACTTGATTTTTACTGAATTTTAGAGTAAACTGTGGTTGACCGAGTCAAATCTTGAAATCTTGTTGAAACGGTGAAACTAGCCTTTAAGGTTTAAACGAGTAGAAGACTCTTTGAAATAATTATATGAAATCTGGAAATTAGGAAATCCCCTTTACAAACTTGATCGTTAAAATTAGGGGGTGAGTGCTCTGCAGGGTGCCCTCCTAACGATTCACTTCGTGCCTTTATGGACGATGGTGACCCCGCGTGAAATATTTGAGATATGTTGCCAAAACGGCATGAGATATATGGCCTACACTCTCGTGAATATCCTTATGGGTTTCTCGAGGCTCCGGAGTGGTACTGGGTATGGCAGATACGGCTGCGGTCGCCGGTTTCTGGCTAAATTGACGAGATTGCGATGCAATCGTGAAATACTTGAAATATTATCTTTGGAGTAATGGGGATAGTTAAATATTTTAATTGTTGTTCTTTAAATTATTAAATGCTTTATTTAAATTAATTATGTCTTCATTTAAATTATTTATGTTTATTATCATGCTTTTATGTAAATATTAAATTAATGGGTTTTAAACCCTACGATCATGCATGTGTTAACTTACTCAGCAAGTTGTGCTGACCAAACCATTCTATTTTCCTTTTTCCTTACAGAGTATGTGGAATGATCATGAGCACGTTCATGCATGGGGGAACCATATTTTTGCAAACTCTATTATTTAAATTCTTGCATTAGACATTAGAATAAACGGGCCTGTTTAACCCGTGTTTTGACCATGTTGGTCGTATCTACATTTCCGCTGCAATATTATACTTAAATACTATTTCCGCTGCGCTATGATATTATTATTTTCGAGACTATATTGTATGGGCTGTTTGTAAATGTTTTAAATGCTTTTAAATACTGAAATACCCAGCCTTGCATCTCTTTAGTAAGCCGGAGAAACCGTGTCATACTAGGGAGGTGTGGCGGTGACATCCCGACCTGGGTGACCAAAAACCGGGGTGTTACAGGTAGGGCTTCTGATGTTCTTCGCTAGGATTGCTCAACCTGCGTACAATATAAGTACTCACGGCATTAGTGCAACTCCCATTATCAACAATAACTGAAGCAACATTGCCCTTTAAATCCCAATGACGGTAAAAGAGATTCTCCCTTTGTTTGTCAGAACGAGGTTTTTCTTCTGAGCTATCAGCACTAAGAGCTCGCATGGCCACCAGATTGGTCAAATTGTGATCCTTTTCAATTGTTTCCTCGGCGGCGTAGTACTCCTCATCGTCATCAGATTCTTCAACCTCTCTTTCAGCCTGTTCATTCTCTTCATCAGAGTCTATGATTCTTCAAGATCCGTCCTCCAACAGTGCAACTCTTTTGGTAAAAGGGCCTTCAGGTGAGTAATGTCCTTTGCGACCACACTTGAAACAGGTAACCTCTTTCTTCCGATCCTTCTCAAATTTAGGCCTCTCGATGACTGTTCGTTTGGGACCTTCAAGACGGTAGGTCTTGAATTCCTTAGCCATCTTGAATCCTTTCGGTTTTGGCTTATCTTCCCTTGGAAGAAAAGTCTTTTGACCCCAAGGTTTCTGAGAACTAGATCCGGATTCCTGTCGATACTGAGCTTTCTACACACGTGGTCTATCTTCAGGCTCAAGCTTAATGGCTAACTCAACTAACTCGGATAGGGTGTCGTAAGGTCACAGCTTGGCTTCCTTCCGGATCTCGATTTGGAGTCCTTTCAGAAATCTAGACTTGGTGATGCCATCATCCTCTTCTACTTCAGCTTTCACTAAGAGAGTATCCATTTCTTTAAAGTACTCCTGGCATGGATTTCAAACCCAAGATCAAAGTTATGCCATTACTTGTATGGAAGAAGGAAGAAGAAAAAAGGTGGAAAGTGCAAAACACAAAAATAAAGGATAGGGAAGCAAATACCAACTTCAAATGAAGCAAGTATGGAGTCACACCATACCCTCAAACATTCAAAGATGGAAGAACAATATTAAGATAGCTTCAATCTTCATATTGTGATTTTTGTCCAAGGCTTCACACCAAGAACTTGTGAGAGAATCACTCAACTCACGGTTTTGGAATTTCCGAGTCACACGAAAAATTCCCCCTCCAAGAATCACTCAAGAAGGATGTTACTTGCTTGATATGCTCAAGACAAGTGAGTTTGGTTTCACACCAAGTTGGGAGCAATATGCTTGCTTTCAATTCATAAATTCATCAAGTCTAACCTTACAAAGTGAAGGGGGGCACTATATATAGTAGCCAAAACCCTAAGGCAAAATAAACCCTAACACTACATAAGGGTAAAATAGGAAAAGAGAAAAATACATAAAAAGTAAGCAAAAACCCTAAAAATGGCATCCGGAAGACTGTTACGACGTGAACCGAAATTACGACGTGATCCCTGTTCCGCGTCGTAAATAGATCTGGCGTCGTAAGTGCTGTTGCCTGCCTTTTCTCCGCGTACGACGTGATCCTCGCAGGTTACGACGTTATCCTGTTCCGCGTCGTAAATGGCTTGGCGTCGTAATTAGGTTTGGCGTCGTAGGTACCCTTGGCGTCGTAATTAGGCTTGGCGTCGTAGGTACCCTTGGCGTCGTAGTTAGGCTTGGCGTCGTAGGTACCCTCGGCGTCGTAGGCTTCGCGTCGTAGGTACCCTCGGTGTCGTAGGCTTCGCGTCGTACTCTTCCAACATTGTTTTGTTTAAGTTATTACATGCCTTGTTGAAAACGGAAATAAACTAAATTAAACAAAGTAACAGTCTATCCACTTCCGACCAGTGACCATTCTCCGACTGGTGGTCGATGGCGGTGTCGGCGACTTTTCCGGCCAGATTCCGGCCAAACTCCGGCGAGCTCCGATCAACTTCCGGTGATGCTCCCAGCGGCTTCTCCGATCAGTCTCCGGTGACTCTCCGGCGGCGGCGGCGGCTGTACTCTCCTTCTTCAGAATAAATTGGAGAGCCCATGCATAGCATGTATGGGCTTTCCCCAATTGCAGGAAAAATGGGTCGGGTCGGATCTGACTTCCACGTCATACCCTCCCACTGGAAAAGCTTTGGACTCCAAAGTTAGCTGAAAGGTCCTTCCCCATTGCCTTCCTTTTATTTCCTTAGCTCGATCCGGGCTCGCAGGTTTCCTGTCATCAAAATTAAATTTATGAAGGTGCAGAATTGACTGTTCTGATAGGAATTAAATCATTTTCTTGAACAGTCAGAAGGCAGTAACCTGTTGGTGCCAATTCTTTGCTCTTATCAGCTTCGGCCAGTAATACCGCTTTTCCTTTGGCTTCGCCCTTTTTCAGTTTCAGCTCAGCTTGCCTATCAACCTCTTCCTTTTTCATATTATTCTTCAACAGTTGTTGATCTTTCTGTATGATGTGCTCAGGAAGAGGTTTGATACGGTATTTCTTTCCATGGCGGATGAAAGAAACAGAATTGGCGCGACCATTATAATTGACGTCAAGATCGTACATCCATGGTCGTCCAAGTAGGAGGTGGCAAGCAGTCATCGGAACCACGTCACATGTGATCGTGTCGGTATAGGTGCCCATTGTGATGGGGATTTTTGCCTACTGATAGACTTGTATCTGTTCCTTCCCATCCATCCAGCTTAGTTTGTAGGGCTTCGGGTGCTCTTCAGTAGCGATCCCTAGCTTGCGGATTACATAAGCGTTTACAATATTCGCACAACTACCACAGTCAATTATTACAGATGAAATGTTTTCCCAAAATGTCGCAGTGACAGTACAATAAATTTTCTCTTTGTGATGACACAGACTCATCACTTTTCTTCATCTGTAGTGATCGCATTATCACCAAATTGCACAGTGTCCCTTCGCCAGCGATCACTTCTTCCTTGTACTGCTCTTCTTCAGAATTTTCCTTTTCAGCATCACAGGCTTCTTCTTCAGCATCGGATTCAAGGATTCGGATATTCCCATACTCCAAAAGGGTTGCCCTGCGTTCAAATGTACATTCATAAGCATTGACCTTTTCGATTACATTTGAAACAAGTTACTTCCTTGTTTTTAGGTTTTTCGGCAGCGCCCTTTTGTCCGGCAGGTTTAGCAGGTTGGAACTCCTTGAATTGTTTCCCGATTTCAAAGGGCTTAGGCCTCCTTTTATCCTGCTCCTTTTCTGGCTCATATACTATCTCATCGCTCCATCGGCGAGAGGTTTCAGTTTTGAACGAGGTACGGGAGGTCCTGTTTCTCTTATGTCGGGCTTCAATCCTTGTCACCTTTCGGACTAAGTCCTTTAAATCATCATAGCCCATGACATCTACCTCATCAAATATCTCTCTTCGAAGTCCATTCGCGAATCGAGATGTGGTTGCGCTCTCATTCTCCTCAGTGTTGGTGCGGATCATCAGAATTTCCATTTCTTTGAAATAATCCTCAACGGATTTGTTTCCTTGCACCAATGATTGCAACTTCGCATGTAGTTCATTCAAATAATTAACGGGTAAGAATCGAGCATCCATGACTTGCATCAATCTGATCCAAGTGTTGATCGGTTCAAAACCCCGCTGTTGTATGTCCTTAATTGTCTTTTGCCACCACACAAGTGCGTAGTCCTTGAATTCGCAGACTGCTATCTGGACTTTCTTTTCTTCAGAATATCGGTGGCAGTCGAAAATCAATTCGATGGAGTCCTTCCAATCGATGTACTCTTGCGGGTCATGAGATCCCTTAAACACTGGAATATTGAACTTAATTCCCTTCAAGTTATTATCTACCAGATCTCCTCGATCGTGCCTCTCATACCGGTCTTCTCTCTGAATCCTATACTCTCTCTCGCTTGCTTCAACAGATTCGTCCCTCGGAGGTCGATCATGTCGATTCCTTGGAATTCTTCCTCTTAATGGGGGATGTAAAGGTGGTCTCCCTCCTCGCATTGGAGCTCGCCTAGGCGGTCCTTGCCGACGGTCAAACGGGATTTCCACTCGATCAGATTTGTCCGCCTCAGACGCGAACTCATCCTCCCAATAATTCTTCTCATGGTGTGAGCTCTGTCGACTTTGATTCGACTTTGGACTGAGTTGAATCGCGGCCGATGTGGTGACGGGTGGTGGAGTTCTTTTATCGAACTCTTCTTGCAATTTAAGCTCAGCCTTCCTTAAAACATGTGACTCAATGGCTTGGGCCCGCATGGTCAACTTGTCCTCAAAATCATCTACCAAGGTAAGGACTCGCTCGTCCAGCTTTTCCTTAATCTGATCATCCATTTCATTACTCACTTGGCAAGACACGCTGTCCGCTTGCTTCTTAATTCTTTCCTCTAAAACCAAAATTCTTTTTCCCACAACATTAATTAAATTTTCCATCTTTTTATCTAACTCTCCAAATTTTTCATTATTTTTTCTAAATTTACTGTTCATAATTTGAATTTGTTGCTCAATTCCTTTCAGTGAGTTCAAAACATCTGTGATTTGCACCATGGTGATTTACCTGCAATTAAAACACTAGGAAGATATATCTATAAATGATTAGTGTAAAAATAATCAACAGATATATTTTTGGGTGCACTCGTCACTCAGATATTCCTTACTAATCTCACAAGTATGGTAATCAACCTTGGATTAAATCACAATAAGTTAGAAGCTTCCACAAATATGTCCAACCAAAATAGGAATGAGGATTGGTGCTCGAATTGATGTATGCGTAATCCAAGAAGCAGTTTGGAATTACTCGACTCAATGAAAAATGGCACACTAAAATTAATATGTGATGCAATGCAATGATTATCAAGTTCGAAGTTTTAATCAAGCAATCACAATTAATTAATCCGTATCCTCACAATAAACCCGGAAGGACAAAAAGCAGAATTCACACAACCCCACTGGAATGAAATGACTACTGGTATCAATAACTGGGTGTCACAATTTTAGAGAGGAATTCCACTGTCTTTATTTCAGACGGAACTTCAACTCTGCGTTCTTGAAATTAATCAGAGGAACAGTTGTGCCAGTTAAATGTGTATCCACTGTATTTGGAAATGATTCTGAAAATGGTGCACTGGGATGGAACTGATTTGTGGGGTTAACAGATAAAATATATCACAAATGTGGGTATTTTGACTTTGGAAATTCTTGATAGTGACCCACTTATGCTTTAAGGTACACTTGTAATTAAAATCCCAAAAAGGTGTTTTGTACCCTTGTACTTGTTAAAGTGACCTTGTCCCCTTGGATTATCCCACACACTCACGTTTTTGGCTCTCTTTGGATCAAACAATTAGTGCTCAAGAACACTTTGAATAATATACTTGAAGATGGATATGAAACACTTGAAGATTTGAAGATCCCCAAGAACACCAAGAACAAAAGATGAACAAACCCTAAAAACATCCCAACCAAATCACTCACGGATTTGTTAATGCTCATGCAAGATTAATGCAACAAACTTACAAACACATTCACAACATCCATATTATGATTTTGGGACAGATTTAGACAGCAAAACAGCAGATTTCCGGATTTGAGAGCAAAATATAGAGATTTTTCGGTTTTTGGCTCAAGAACACCAAGAAACTTCAAATCTTCATATCTTGCTAATTTCTTGGCCAAATTTTATGAAATTTATATCAATCTTTATGTAAACAGTCCAATGAGTCCAAATATGAGTTCAGATTTGCGAAAGTCCCAACAGAAAAATTCCAGAATTTCGGAACAGCAAACAGCCCCTATTTTTTGGTGAGTTTTTCGATTTCTAGGTTTTGATGGATGAACAAGTAATGCTAACTTGAGCTCTGATACCAAATGGCGTGGATCTCAAACCCAAGATCAAAGTTATGCAATTACTTGTATGGAAGAAGGAAGAAGAAGAAAAAAGGTGGAAAGTGCAAAACACAAAATTAAAGGATAGGGAAGCAAATACCAACTTCAAATGAAGCAAGTATGGAGTCACACCATACCCTCAAACATTCAAAGATGGAAGAACAATATGAAGATAGCTTCAATCTTCATATTGTGATTTTTGTCCAAGGCTTCACACCAAGAACTTGTGAGAGAATTACTCAACTCACGGTTTTGGAATTTCCGAGTCACACGAAAAATTCCCCCTCCAAGAATCACTCAAGAAGGATGTTACTTGCTTGATATGCTCAAGACAAGTGAGTTTGGTTTCACACCAAGTTGGGAGCAATATGCTTGCTTTCAATTCATAAATTCATCAAGTCTAACCTTACAAAGTGAAGGGGAGGCACTATATATAGTAGCCAAAACCCTAAGGCAAAATAAACTCTAACACTACATAAGGGTAAAATAGGAAAAGAGAAAAATACATGAAAAGTAAGCAAAAACCCTAAAAATGGCATCCGGAAGACTATTACGACGTGAACCGAAATTACGACGTGATCCCTGTTCTGCGTCGTAAAAGATCTGGCGTCGTAAGTGCTGTTGCCTGCCTTTTCTCCGCGTACGACGTGATTCTCGCAGGTTTCGACGTTATCCTGTTCCGCGTCGTAAATGGCTTGGCGTCGTAATTAGGTTTGGCATCGTAGGTACCCTTGACGTCGTAATTAGGCTTGGCGTCGTAGGTACCCTTGGCGTCGTAATTAGGCTTAGCGTCGTAGGTACCCTCGGCGTCGTAGGCTTCGCGTCGTAGGTACCCTCGGCGTCATAGGCTTCGCGTCGTACTCTTCCAACATTGTTTTGTTTAAGTTATTACATGCCTTGTTGAAAACGGAAATAAACTAAATCAAACAAAGTAACAGTCTATCCACTTCCGACTAGTGACCATTCTCCGACTGGTGGTCGACGGCGGTGCCGGCGACTTTTCCGGCCAGATTCCGGCCAAACTCCGGCGAGCTCCGATCAACTTCCGTTGATGCTCCCAGCTGCTTCTCCGATCAGTCTCCGGTGACTCTCTGGCGGCGGCGGCGGTTGTACTCTCCTTCTTCAGAATAAATTGGAGAGCCCATGCATAGCATGTATGCGCTTTCCCCAATTACAGGAAAAATGGGTCGGGTCGGATCTGACTCCCACGTCAACTCCTCTACTGTCTTGTTGCCTTGAACAAGAAACGTAAGTTTGTTGTACATGTCTTGTCGGTAGTGAGTGGGTGATGAGAGGTAATTTGAGATGGTTTTATACTCATTCCTCTTTTTTATACCGCATCAAAGATTCGGTTGTCGTCATCAAATAAATTTCTAATCCAGTTGTGAGTTCTGGGTCGATCCACAAGGAGTTAGTAGGATATTATTTCATCCTTTGACATGTGTATCTCATTAGCTTGTTTTAGTTTTGGTGAAGAATAAGTTTTGAAATAATAAGATGAATCAAGAAAATAAGGGAGCATGATGGATGATTAGAGATGAAGAGAAAGGATAGAGTAAAAATATCATAGGGAAGCATATAATTCTTGCATGATTCTAATAATAAAATAATATGTATGATGTTGTAAAGATTGTTAAAAATTCATATTCATCTCCCGATGCAATATAAATAGGATGGTTGATTGAACTATGTTTTCTGTTCCTTTCTAGGATACTTCAAAACATAAATAGTTATTCAACACTATCTCCCGACTTATGTGTTGAATATAATAATATGTAATCACCAACCTGTAAAATAAACAACTCAATCCATCTTAAGGAATCTCCGATTTCTACTTAATATTGGATTTTAAGAAAACATCATTTATGACAAGACAGAAATAAAATAATTGAGGATAGAGCAATTTCATTAAATTCATTTTTATCTTGTGATATGAAGGACTGCGCACATCCATTCAGTCATCATAGATTCTTGCCCAAGAGTCTTCTCCCGAAATCCACTTGAATTCAAATTCATATTATCCTGCAAAAAATTCCCAATAGAGGTACTAGAATGCATTCTAAAATTATCCTATACATTCTCTCGATTTGCATAGGAATTATGTTAATATAGTTATATGAAATCTGCAAATTGAGTTATAAACAAAAATGCCTCATATCCCAACATAATTATACAATCCTATCATGTCAAACTAACAAGCTGTTAGATTCAAATAATATATTCTTTAATAAGAATGATTCAGATTCCAGGAAACCAGATAAAGAAGATAACCATCTAACATAATAAAGGAGTTGCAGAAACACAAATATCGACTCACTGGAAGATGATATATGTATTCCTGTAGCAATTCCAACTTTGAAATATGAAAGTGATGGTGGATTTCTCCTTTTGATAACTTACGCTGAAATTTGAGAAATTATACAAATGCATATGTACATACTTCCATATGACAGCAAGAATGGAGAAGAAAGAAAGAAACACTTCGATTTTCCCAATTCTCAAGCGATTCCCTCTTTCTCTCCTGCCGCATCTTCTTCTTCTTTTCTCTTCGGTTCTTTCTTCGTCCCCTCTGTGTAATCTCTTTTTTTTTTATGTCGATCCCCTTTTTCTCCTTTTCTGATGATGTTTATGATGTTAGGGCCGGTTAAAAGTCAAGAGTCGCGTCTGATCTTTTAAAATCGCCAGTAGATTTGAATCCAAAGTCAATAAAAATCGAATCTTTCAAATTTGGTAACTGTCAGACTTGGCACAATTTTGTGCCATCCCTTCAGTTCTGGCGCACCCGATCATCTTGTGCCAAAGCTGTGCTGAGTCTTGGGAATTCTTCTTTCATCGAACTTTTTAACTCTTATTTTCTTGGCTCCCTTTTTAACCTGCATATACATGAATTAAAGGCCTTATTAGTTCATGAAATAAATCCAACAATCTTTAATAATTTACACATAATTTATCAGTAATAAATATGCTAAAATATGTACATAATTAAGCTAATTATCCTACTAACTAATATAATAGACACAAAATACAAAAACAAAGTAAAATACAAATATTTACATAAACATGGAAGGATTTGAGCTTCAATATGCATGTTTTTCGGTGTAGATAAAGGCTAAAATTATAGCATCCTTCGGGTGCTATCAACAATATTTAATCTGTAGTCATCAAGCATGTGGAAAATAAGAAAAATAACCTAAGAAGATGTAGACTTAAGTGGATGTTTAACTAGTGAGAATTATTATGCCACCACGAAGGTACGCATCTCTGCAAGTGAGGTATGGTTGAAATTCCAAAAGAATCAAATTCTTTATTTATATTTTAACATGTTGGAGTTTCTGCACTATCCTGCATTGCAAGTGCTCGCCCATAAGATTTCAAAAGATAAAATCCATGCATTTAATAAGTTGGTGGAGGCACTGATGATCACAACTTCTACTATACATCAACCAAATTGGAGTTGTGTTTGGGCAGTGGAAGTGGATGGATAACAAGCTGCTATATTAGAAATATTTTGTAAATATTGTATATAGTGTAAATATTATGTTGCTTTGTCTTTTTGTAGGTAATAGAGGTAGCTGAAAGTGCATATGATTCTTGATATAGTGTAAATCAAGGGGAAATGTAAGCAAAAAGTGGGTAAACCAAGCCATGTTTTATGTATCTAAAATGACCAAGTTCTGGAGTTTTTAAACAAGATTATACTTGAGTTTTGCATAGAAGGTTACATCCAATCTCGGTTAGAAACTGCATCAGGGCTATTATCTAACATATAGGTATGCGATAATTTACATCTCTTTATTGAGATGATTATATAAAGCCAACTGCCTCCATAAAAAAAATTGATGCAGAAAAAAATTAGGCAGAAAAAGAAAAAGAAAAACACGGATAAAGAAAAGAAAACAAAAAGAAAAAGAAAAAGAAATAATATTTTGGCTATGATGATTGGCACGTTGTTCCTCTGGCACAGGTAGCTTCTCGAATTCAACCGTCTACAACGCAGCAAAAGTGTCATGAACAAAAGAGTTGAAGCCTCGTCCATTATAAGGATAGTGGGGTTCCTCAAAATTGTGAAACCGAATCATCAATCACTCAATAAAGAGAAAAGAAATTCAAAGCATACCTAATTAAGAAGCTATTATTTTGATAGATGCCTTGATGCTTGTTTCTCGCCTATGGATTTTATGATACTGAATATGTGGAATTCATGTCGTCAATTTATAAAATTCCAGCAGTTTTGCCATTTATGTAGCATAAAATCACTTGTTTCTATATTAAGAAGACATTCATTCTTTTGTTTAAGTTTGTAACACCCCGGATTTGATAACCCAGGCCGGGATGTCACCGCCACATCTCTCTAGCAAGACACGGATTCTCCGAGCTTGCCAAAGAGATGCAAGGCTATAGGTATTGCAAAAAGATTTAAAAATAAGTCCGGAATCTATGTAAAAATAATAAGTATCATCCACACATATAGTAGTAATAATATATCGCAGCGGAAGAATGTAAAATGGGCCGACATGGCCAAAACTCGGGATTTACATGCCCGTTATGCAAGTATCGTAAAAAGCAATAAAACAATGTTTAATAATTCCATCCCCCAAATGCACATGCTATGCATTATCTCCGTACTCTGAAAGAAAAGAGAAAACAACAATTTTATCAGTATATAAAATACTGAGTAAGTCGAACCTAACATAGCAATAAAGGGATTTAATTAGATAATTTAAAATTTCACTCCTAACATGCATTCACAAAATTTAAAAGAAATAATAATTTTAATTGGGTACTTGAACATGCATCTAATCCACAATAACAATTTAGTCACGATATGAAATTTAAAGACATAATTTAAATGCATAATTTAAAGACATGCAAAAATAAATAAATACTTAAAAATATTAATTCTTTTATTTCCCCCGTTACGTAACCATTTTTCAGTGTTTGGTATAGCCGGTGATCCGGCGGCCGCAGCCGTTTCGTAAGTATCTCGTTTAGCCGGTGATCCGGCGGCCGCAACCGTATCTGCCATACCCAGTAACACTCCGGAGCCTCGAGAAATCCATACGGACAACCCGAGAGAGTAGGCCATGTATCTCCCGCCGTTCGGCGTAATATCTCATCAAATTCTCTCGTCCATTATAGGCCCGAAGAGAAAGGCTAGAGGGGCACCCTGCAGAGCACTCACCCTCCACCAAGTATCTCATTTATCGTTTAGATTTAATGTATCGGGGTTTTTCAAAAGTATAGATGTATCGTATTTCAAATCTTTGATCGTTCGTTTCGAAATTTCAAAATCCTTCGATTTAAAAGTATCTTGGCGTCACAGTTTGCGCCTTTTCAATTTAAAAATTCGATTTGAGTCCGAAAAATCTGAAATCTTCAAAGTTTATGCAAAACACCCTAACGAACAACTTTCGTGTTTTAACTTTTTCGAAATAAGTTGAGAAAACATGTCAAAAATCGATTTTATTATGCAATCAGAAATCTGTCCGAACTCAGGTTTGATACAGTTCAAAATTTCGACTTTTTAACATATCAAATGGGCTTCAAAAATTCTGAAATTTTATATGCACATATAGACATGATTATCTACAACTTTCATTTAGATTGCAAAGATCAAATCGGACTAGAAAATATAGAAACAAATTCACTAAGTTCGAACATGTTCATAGGCAGATTTCAACACGTTTTGTCAAAACAGTTTCTTTTCGATGCGATTTAAAATAGCAAACGTTAACGAAAATGTCTGAAATTTTTACACAACCTAGATTTGTGTGTTAGGATTAAAAGTCTAGTTTTGAGTTTCTCGGATTGAATCCTCGAAATATGAGTTTTAGGCCGAATACAGAAACTGCGCAAGTTGGGGTTTTTAAGTTCGATTTTTACGTTTCGTTACGTTACGCCTATTCCGGACGCCCCTAGATCACCCGTATTGATATGGAAGGCTCAACTTACAGTGATAGGGAGTTTTGGGTCGTCCTAAGGTCGCTGGCTCATCCAAAATCCTACGAACGGATCCCCTCAACGTCAAGCTTCCGACTTTGGCCACGATTTCGAATCGGACGAAGAAATCCAATGTTAGATCGAGTTTTCGGGTTCAAAAACTTAAATGGAAATCTATGAACGACTTACCACAGATTAGAACACTAGGGATCTTGTATTCCACGCCTCCTTCGTCGGTTTTCGTCGCCGGGAAGTGATCGGAAAGTCGTCGGGAAGTCGCCGGAAAGTGTTTTGGCTTTGGAGAGAGTTTGGGAGAGTTTGAAAGTGAATGGGGAGTTTGGAGACTGATGAAATGGTGGGGGAGGCAGCCCTAATTCGCCCCTAAAAGCTTCCCCTCGTCCAAAATCTACTTTCCAAAGTCGGGGGGGTCGAATTATGGTAAGAAATCGTCGGAAACGCTCAAGTTGCCAAAACCTGTAGGGCCACGCGGGGTTGGCGCGCCTTTTGGCCAAACCCCGCCCGGCCAGCGCGCGAGACTCGCCTGGACTGCGGTCCGGGCGGGTCCGGGCGATCCGATCCGTCGGGTCTTTTTCTCCTCTCTTTCGGACTTCTATCCTTCCCCGTTTTCGCGCTCGATTTTCCGGGTCATTTTCGGATTATGCTTCTCATCATAAATTTATTCCGTCTCAATTCGATTACATGCTTGAAATCCTAAGACCGTCGGTTTTGGTCCGTCGGGTTCTAATTCGTCGTCCTTTGACTTCCGTGCATTTCCGCGTCTACGGGTTCTCGGAAACAAAACCTTCTCTCCTATTGGATTAATTCCTATTTTTATATTCTAAAATTTACGGGTATTACAGTCTACACCCCTTAAGAACCAACTTCGTCCTCGAAGTTGCACTTCATCCTCTCGCGAGTTCGGGAATTGTTTGATTAAGCGATTTTATTATTGTGTGTCGTTGTTTGTTATTATTTGACTGAACCCAGAATTGAAATTTCCGAGTTGCCTACGTACCCCGTGAAGGGATCAAGTCATTACGTAGTTCAAAACAATTTGAATTTGTTTATTTGGGGTACAAAGTATTCGTACAAAATATTCAGAAATTCTCGGTTTGTCACATCCTCCCCCTCTTAAGATTACAGTTATGTCCCCATAACTGTTGTTGCACTGTCTTGGAATAGGGTTGGGTAACGATCCTTCATGTCTGCTTCTAGCTCCCACGTTGCCGTCTCGGCTTCGTGGTTAGACCAAAGAACCTTGACCATTCTCACGGTCTTATTCCTTGTTACCCTCTCCTTCTTGTCGAGTATTCGCACCGGAATTTCTTCGTAGCTTAAGTCATCGTCCAACTCAATTTCCTCCGGTTGGAGTATGTGGGTCGGATCATGGACGTATTTCTTCAGTTGCGAGACGTGGAACACGTCGTGGACACGAGCAAATTGTGGTGGTAGTGCTAGTCGGTATGCAAGATTCCCGACTCTTTCTAGGATCTCGTATGGTCCTATGTACCGTGGGCTTAATTTTCCCCGCTTGCCAAAGCGCATCACACCCTTCATCGGTGATACCTTTAACATGACCTTATCGCCTATTTGGAATTCCAAATCTTGCCGTCTCACGTCGGCAAAGCTCTTTTGCCGGTCTTGCGCGGCTCTCATCCTTCCTTGGATTATTTTGACTTGTTGAGCCATGTCCTCAACAAGTTGCGGTCCAATTACCATAGTCCTCTCGCCCTCTTCCCAGCTCAATGGGCTTCGGCATTTGCGTCCATACAGTGCCTCGAAAGGTGCCATGCCAATGCTAGCATGGTAGTTGTTGTTGTAGGAAAATTCGATCAAGGGTAAGTGATTTTCCCAACTTCCTTTAAACTCTAATACGCATGCCCTCAGCATGTCTTCCAAAGTTTGGATCGTCCTTTCCGTTTGTCCATCCGTCATGGGATGGAACGCGGTACTCATCTTTATCTTTGTACCGAGGGCTTCTTGTAGTTTTGTCCAAAAATGTGAGACGAATCTACTGTCTCTGTCCGAGATGATGTCATGTGGTACTCCATGTCGTCGTACCACATTGTCGACATATGCCCTTGCCAATTGTTCCATGGACCAGGTATCCTTCATGGGGATAAATATGGCAGCTTTTGTCAACCTATCCACGATCACCCAGATTTTATTCATCCACTTCGGTGAACGTGGTAACCCCGAAACGAAGTCCATTGAAATGCTATCCCATTTCCAACTTGGGATTTCCAATGGCTGCATTAATCCTAAGGGTTTCTGCCGTACGGCCTTGACCTTCTGGCAGGTGAGGCATCTTGCCACAAACTCGGCTATTTCTCTCTTCATGTTCGGCCACCAATAGTTCTTCTTTATGTCCTTGTATAGCTTCTCGCCTCCGGGGTGGACCGAGTATGGGGTATTATGGCCTTCCTCCATCACTCTTTGCTTCAGGTCCTCGCATTTCCGCGGTATGCACCACCTTCCCTTGAAGCGGATGCTTCCGTCCTCATGGATTTTAAAGTCCATTGCCTTTCCTTCAGCAATGCTCTTCCTAATTTCCTCCAGCTTTTCATCACCCTGTTGTGCTAGTCGTATCTCATCAAGTATGGTAGATCCTACTACCATCGTGTTGACGACCTCACTTACTTCGCCAGAGTGTACCAACTCCAGACTTAATTTTGCCAAGTCTCTGTACAACTCGGCCGGTACCACAAGTGAATTCACCACGTGTTGAGTCTTTCGACTCAAGGCATCGGCCACGACGTTGGCTTTTCCTTCGTGGTACGCGATTTCCAGGTCGTAATCTTTAATCAGTTCCAATCATCTTCTTTGCCTCAAATTCAGCTCTTTTTGCGTGAATATATACTTGAGGCTCTTATGGTCGGTGAACATCCGACACTTTCGCCCATAGAGGTAATGCCTCCATATCTTTAGAGCGAACACGACTGAGGCTAGCTCTAAGTCGTGCGTCGGATAGTTCTCTTCGTGTGGCTTTAGTTGACGTGATGCGTATGCTATAACCCTTTGATCTTGCATTAGTACGCATCCCAATCCTTCCTTCGAGGCGTCGCTGTACACCTCGAAGTCTCCATCCTCCGATGGTAATGCCAACACCGGCGCTGTAGTAAGCCGTTTCTTCAATTCTTGGAATGCGGAATCACACTCGATGGTCCAGTCGTATTTCACCCCTTTCTTTAACAGCTGTGTCAATGGGCGAGCGATCCTTGAGAAATCCTTTACAAACCTTCGGTAGTACCCTGCCAATCCGAGAAAACTTCTTATCTCGGTTGGATTCTTCGTTGGCACCCATTCGGTCACTGCCGAGATCTTTGCTGGGTCCACTGCCACTCCGTTGGCGGATACGATATGTCCCAGAAATGCCACTTCTCTTAGCCAGAAGTCGCATTTGGACAGTTTGCCATACAGCTGATTCGCTCGTAAGATCCCTAACACTTTGTGTAAGTGCTCGGAATGCTCTTCTTCGCTTTTCGAGTAGATCAGGATGTCATCTATGAACACCACTACGCATTGATCTAATAATTCCCGAAACACGTTGTTCATGAGATTCATGAACATCGCTGGGGCGTTCGTCAGCCCGAATGATAGCACCGTGAATTCGTAGTGCCCGTAGCGAGTTCTGAATGTCGTCTTTGGGATATCCTTTTCGGCGATCCTTAACTGGTGATATCCAGATCGTAGGTCGATCTTTGAAAATACTGAAGCTCCCTTCAGTTGGTCGAACAAATCCTCGATTCTGGGCAAAGGGTACTTGTTCTTGACCGTGACTTGGTTAAGTCCTCTATAATCGATGCATAGTCGTAGACCTCCATCTTTCTTCTTCACGAATAAGACCGGGGCTCCCCATGGGGACGTGCTCGGTCTTATGTAGCCCTTCTCTAGCAACTCCTCGAGTTGTTCCTTTAATTCCTTCATTTCCAGCGGCGCCATACGGTAAGGAGCCTTTGAGACAGGCTCCGTTCCCGGGATGAGATCTATGGTGAATTCCAGATCTCTCTCAGGCGGCATACCGGGAACATCTTCCGGAAATACATCCGGGTATTCTCGCACCACCGGAATGTTATCCACCTTGACCTCTTCGGACTCAAGGTTATGAATGTAGCATGCATATAACGCGTAACCCTTACGCATTAAGCTACATAGCTTCATGGCATTAACTATCTTGGTAGACTTCTTAGGGGATTGGGAGTAAAAGATGGCTCTCCTTCCCCTACTCTTTGAAAACGTGATCTTTTGTTTTTGGCAATCGATCACGGCTTTATATTGGGTTAGCCAATCCATCCCTAGTATGACGTCAAAATCCTGTAGTTCGAATTCTACCAAGTTCGCGAAAAACTCTACGTTCTTTATAACTATCGGAATCCCGTTATATCGCTTAGAGCATGATACTACCTCTCCCGATGGAAGTTGAATCCCTAAGTTAATCAATTCGCACTTAGGTAGATCTAGTTCAGGTAAGACTTTAGATGATATTATCGAACAACTAGCTCCTGAGTCAAACAGAACTCTAAGGGGTGTACTTAAGACATGGAACGTACCTCCCATTACGTCCCCCTGCATAGGCACATCTGCCTCATTGATGACATTCAATCGCCCCATCGGACGTCCCGGGTTGCCTTGCTGATCCCGGTTCGGGTTCTGATTCTGTTGCTGATTTGGATTCTGTGGGGGACGTTGATTCTGATTGAGATTCTGGTTTTGAGGGGGTCTATACCCCTGGTTGTTTCCACTCGTCCATCCTGGTTGCGAGGCTGAGTTGGCCCCGTGCCTAAGTCCTCCCTCTTGGTGATGTTTTCCAGTCGAGTGCGGCACTCATTCGCCATGTGGCCGTTGCGACCACACCTGTAGCAGGCGCCCTGTTGGGGGCACCCTCTGGCCAAATGAGGCCTGCCGCATCTCGGGCAAGGTGGTACCGGGTTACCCCGGAAAAGGGTTCTATCGTCATATCCTCTGTTGTTGTTTTGAGGGGGTCTGTTCAGATCTCCCCGAAAGTTGTTCCCTACAGCACTGTTTCCGGAACGGTTGTCTCTACCCCTCTTATCCTGACCCTGAGATCCTCGGCTGGGTTCTCCGCTCACTTTCCTTTTTAGTTGTTGCACCCTTGCAACAGCTACCGCACGATCATACACAGATTGCAGGTCTGGGTATGGGACGCCAGTGATCACCTCTCGTATAGCCAAGTTTAGCCCCATTTCAAATTTCTATGCCTTCTCCACATCTGTCGGCACGAGTCTCGGTGCAAAACGCACCAATTCCTTGAAACGGGTGTAATATTCCTGGACTGTTTGCCCTCCTTGCTTCAGAGATAAGAACTCCTCGTACATGGCTGACTTTGTGCTCATGGGATAAAAGCGATCCCTGATCAGACCCATGAATTCTTCCCAAGAATAGGGTTCCTCGTCCTCGGTTAACTTATCTTGCATGGCACGCCACCAGTCATCCGCCTCCCCTCCGAGATAGTACGATGCCACAGGCACCTTCTCGCCAATTGGGCACTTCACCGCGTTTAGTAGCTTGTCGAATGTTTGGATCCATTCTTCAAGTTTAGCCGGGTCCTCTTCTCCGGCGTAGTTCGGCGGACGATATGAGTTCACCATAGCTAAGTAGTTAATGCGGGCCTCGGTGGAGGTACCGCAGCGGCCTGGCCTTGGTTCACATGCGCGTTCCCTATCGCAATGAGAACCTCTTCTAGAGTGCGTAGGCGCGCGTCCATGTTGTTTGGCATAGGGTTTGCCGGTTCTTCTTGAGCGTGTACCCCTTCGCCGGGTATAGGCATTTCTGGTTGCATAGGGGTTTCGTTGGTGTTTGGAGTAGTGGGCTGAGCGTGTGGTCTTTCTCTCGGTGCCATGCTGTTGCAAGAACAAGAGAGTTTAGATTCTTTTTGTTGAAGTATTATGTAATGCTTATGAAGTAATTTGACTAAATAAATGACGATATTAACAGGTATCAGTCTGTTGGAACCTGTTAGTATAGGTTGTTGGAGTTTAGCGTATTGTTTGTTGTTATTTGAGGTTGGTTCTACTTACTGCTTTGTTTTTGTTTTGTTTTGTTTTGTTTTTTTTTTTCGAGACTCTAGGGTTAAGGGTGTTGGGGTTTAGGGTTTTAGGGTTTAGGGTTGGAAATACCCTTGTTCGATAATTATCTCCATATAATGTATATGTATATATATTTACTACTTGTATTTTTGTTTAGTTGTTATCTATAGGTCATTGATTATTATTACCTTATTCATTTGTTTGATCGGGTTTTAGCAGGGTATTCGAAGAGAAATAATTTAATTAAAATGTAAGGAATACTTTAAATATAATTGTATAAAATAAATGCTTGTAGATTTATTACTCAAGAGAAAATTTTTCAGCTGATTACAAGCATTCGTAACAGGAATGAAATAGTAGTGCTGGTACTAGTTTGAAAAAAAAGAACATAGATAGTAGTGCATCAGTATGGGCTCCTAAGTCTAGGGTGACTAGGAAAGGTACATCCTCGATGGGATCGTCCTCGTCGCTGGATACGTCAATGGCAATGGGTGTCCCCACCGGGCTCGGGCTCGGAGGAAATATGTCAGCCTCTAGGCCTAGCAGCTCAGCTGCTAAGTGTCCTAATTGCATCAGCCGTTCGTTGTCCTTGTTTTGGAGTGTGACCACTTGGGTTTGGAGTTCGGCGACTTGGGCCTTGAGTTGGGTTATTTCATGATGGTCAGCTTCCCTAAGATGCCTTAAATAGTCCACGTTATTCTCTAGATGCCCCACTCGAGCCTTGAAGTGATTGATATGCTGTTGGGATTCGAGGTATGCGTTGGTCAGTTTCATCATCAGATTAGTCATGTTCGCGTTGGGTTCGGCCATCTAATGTCAACAAGGAGGTTAGAGTTAGAGTATGTTTCGAATAAAAGTTAGGATATGCAGGAATTTTAAATCTACATGACTATGCACATGCAATCCCCCCAAAAATTAGTTTTAATGTATTTTTAAATTTAATCATGGATAAAAAAAAGTTGGGCCTCTATATTGGCCAAAAATAATAATTTGGACTTAAGAAATAAAAGCATAGATATTTGGGCCGAAACGGTTGGGCTTATAATAAATAATTATTATTATTGGGTCAAAATAATTTAACCCCCTTTGGGCTCAAAATATTATGCTAATTGGGTAAGAAAATTTTTGGGCTCAAATTTTGGGCTAAAATACTAGTAGTCTTGAAAATAATAATGATAATAATAAATTTAAAAGTAATACTTAGTTCAAAATATTTTAAAATAATAATAATAGTAGCTTAAAATATTCCGGTCTCTGATACCAACTTGTAACACCCCGGATTTGATAACCCAGGCCGGGATGTCACCGCCACATCTCTCTAGCAAGACACGGATTCTCCGAGCTTGCCAAAGAGATGCAAGGCTATAGGTATTGCAAAAATATTTAAAAACAAGTCCGGAATCTATGTAAAAATAATAAGTATCATCCACACATATAGTAGTAATAATATATCGCAGCGGAAGAATGTAAAATGGGCCGACATGGCCAAAACTCGGGATTTACATGCCCGTTATGCAAGTATCGTAAAAAGCAATAAAACAATGTTTAATAATTCCATCCCCCAAATGCACATGCTATGCATTATCTCCGTACTCTGAAAGAAAAGAGAAAACAACAATTTTATCAGTATATAAAATACTGAGTAAGTCGAACCTAACATAGCAATAAAGGGATTTAAATAGATAATTTAAAATTTCACTCCTAACATGCATTCACAAAATTTAAAAGAAATAATAATTTTAATTGGGTACTTGAACATGCATCTAATCTACAATAACAATTTAGTCACGATATGAAATTTAAAGACATAATTTAAATGCATAATTTAAAGACATGCAAAAATAAATAAATACTTAAAAATATTAATTCTTTTATTTCCCCCGTTACGTAACCATTTTTCAGTGATTGGTATAGCCGGTGATCCGGCGGCCGCAGCCGTTTCGTAAGTATCTCGTTTAGCCGGTGATCCGGCGGCCGCAGCCGTATCTGCCATACCCAGTAACACTCCGGAGCCTCGAGAAATCCATACGGACAACCCGAGAGAGTAGGCCATGTATCTCCCGCCGATTGGCGTAATATCTCATCAAATTCTCTCGTCCATTATAGGCCCGAAGAGAAAGGCTAGAGGGGCACCCTGCAGAGCACTCACCCTCCACCAAGTATCTCATGTATCGTTTAGATTTAATGTATCGGGGTTTTTCAAAAGTATAGATGTATCGTATTTCAAATCTTTGATCGTTCGTTTCGAAATTTCAAAATCCTTCGATTTAAAAGTATCTTGGCGTCACAGTTTGCGCCTTTTCAATTTAAAAATTCGATTTGAGTCCGAAAAATCTGAAATCTTCACAGTTTATGAAAAACACCCTAACGAACAACTTTCGTGTTTTAACTTTTTCGAAATAAGTTGAGGAAACATGTCAAAAATCGATTTTATTATGCAATCAGAAATCTGTCCGAACTCAGGTTTGACACAGTTCAAAATTTTGACTTTTTATCATATCAAATGGGCTTCAAAAATTCTAAAATTTTATATGCACATACTAGACATGATTATCTACAACTTTTATTTAGATTGCAAAGATCAAATCGGATTAGAAAATATAGAAATAAATTCACTAAGTTCGAACATGTTCATAGGCAGATTTCAACACGTTTTGTCAAAACAGTTTCTTTTCGATGCGATTTAAAATAGCAAACGTTAACGAAAATGTCTGAAATTTTTACACAACCTAGATTTGTGTGTTAGGATTAAAAGTCTAGTTTTGAGTTTCTCGGATTGAATCCTCGAAATATGAGTTTTAGGCCGAATACAGAAACTGCGCAAGTTGGGGTTTTTAAGTTCGATTTTTACGTTTCGTTACGTTACGCCTATTCCGGACGCCCCTAGATCACCCGTATTGATATGGAAGGCTCAACTTACAGTGATAGGGAGTTTTGGGTCGTCCTAAGGTCGCTGGCTCGTCCAAAATCCTACGAACGGATCCCCTCAACGTCAAGCTTCCGACTTTGGCTACGATTTCGAATCGGACGAAGAAATCCAATGTTAGATCGAGTTTTCGGGTTCAAAAACTTAAATGGAAATCTATGAACGACTTACCACAGATTAGAACACTAGGGATCTTGTATTCCACGCCTCCTTCGTCGGTTTTCATCGCCGGGAAGTGATCGGAAAGTCGTCGGGAAGTCGCCAGAAAGTGTTTTGGCTTTGGAGAGAGTTTGGGAGAGTTTGAAAGTGAATGGGGAGTTTGGAGACTGATGAAAGGGTGGGGGAGGCAGCCCTAATTCGCCCCTAAAAGCTTCCCCTCGTCCAAAATCTACTTTCCAAAGTCGGGGGGGTCGAATTATGGTAAGAAATCGTCGGAAACGCGCAAGTTGCCAAAACCTGTAGGGCCACGCGGGGTTGGCGCGCCTTTTGGCCAAACCCCGCCCGGCCAGCGCGCGAGACTTGCCTGGACTGCGGTCCGGGTGTGTCCGTGCGATCCGATCCGTCGGGTCTTTTTCTCCTCTCTTTCGGACTTCTATCCTTCCCCGTTTTCGCGCTCGATTTTCCGGGTCATTTTCGGATTATGCTTCTCATCATAAATTTATTCCGTCTCAATTCGATTACATGCTTGAAATCCTAAGACCGTCGGTTTTGGTCCGTCGGGTTCTAATTCGTCGTCCTTTGACTTCCGTGCATTTCCGCGTCTACGGGTTCTCGGAAACAAAACCTTCTCTCCTATTGGATTAATTCCTATTTTTATATTCTAAAATTTACGGGTATTACAAAGTTCATATATGATTTTAAGTGTCTCGTTTCTATCTTGTGAGTTGCTCAAGGGACGAGCAACATTTTAAGTATGAGGATGTTGATAGCACCCGAATGATGCTATAATTCTAGCCTTCATCTACACCGGAAAACATGCATATTGAAGCTCAAATCCTTCCATTTTTATGTAAATATTTGTATTTTACTTGGTTTTTTTATTTAGTGTCTATTATATTAGTTAGTAGGATAATTAGCTTAATTATGTACATATTTTAGCATATTTATTACTGATAAATTATGTGTAAATTATTAAAGAATGTTGGATTTATTTCATGAACTAATAAGGTCTTTAATTCATGTATATGCAGGTTAAAAAGGGAGCCAAGAAAGTAAGAGTTAAAAAGTTCGATGAAGGAAGAATTCCCAAGACTCAGCACTGCTTTGGCACAAGATGATCGGGGGCGCCAGAACTGAAGGGATGGCACAAAATTGTGCCAAGTCTGACAGTTACAAATTTGAAAGATTCGATTTTTATTGACTTTGGATTCAAATCTACTGGCGATTTTAAAAGATCAGACGCGACTCTAGACTTTTAACCGGCCCAAACATCATAAACATCATCAGAAAAGGAGAAAAGGGGGATCGACATACCAAAAAAAGAGATTACACAGAGGGGACGAAGAAAGAACCGTAGAGAAAAGAAGAAGATGCGGCTGGAGAGAAAGAGGGAATCGCTTGAGAATTGGGAAAATCGAAGTGTTTCTTTCTTTCTTCTCCATTCTTGTTGCCATATGGAAGTATGTACATATGCATTTGTATTATTTTTCAAATTTCAGCGTAACTTATCAAAAGGAGAAATCCACCATCACTTTCATATTTCAAAGTTGGAATTGCTACAGGAATTACATATATCATCTTCCAGTGAGTCGATATTTGTGTCTCTGCAACTCCTTTATTATGTTAGATGGTTATCTTCTTTATCTGGTTTCCTGGAATCTGAATCATTCTTATTAAAGAATATATTATTTGTATCTAACAACTTATTAGTTTGACATGATAGGATTGTATAATTATGTTGGGATATGAGGCATTTTTTTATAACTCAATTTGCAGATTTTATATAACTATATTAATATAATTCCTATGCAAATCGGGAGCATGTATAGGATAATTTTAGAATGCATTCTAGTACCTCTATTGGGAATTTTTGCAGGATAATACGAATCTGAATTCAAGTGGATTTCGGGAGAAGACACTTGGGCAAGAATCTGTGATGAATGAATGGATGTGCGCAGTCCTTCATATCACAAGATAAAAATAAATTTAATGAAATTGCTCTATCCTCAATTATTTTATTTCTGTCTTGTCATAAATGATGTTTTCTTAAAATCCAATCTTAAGTAGAAATCGGGAGATTTCTTAAGATGGATTGAGTTGTTTATTTTACAGGTTGGTGATTGCATATTATTATATTCAACACATAAATCGGGAGATATTGTTGAATAACTATTTATGTTTTGAAGTATCCTAGAAAGGAACAGAAAATATAGTTCAATCAACCATCCTATTTATATTGCATCGGGAGATGAATATGAATTTTTAAAACAATCTTTACAACATCATACATATTATTTTATTATTAGAATCATGCAAGAATTATATGCTTCCATATGATATTTTTACTCTATCCTTTTCTCTTCATCTCTAATCATCCATCCTGCTCCTTTATTTTCTTGATTCATCTTATTATTTCAAAACTTATTCTTCACCAAAACTAAAACAAGCTAATGAGATACACATATCAAAGGATGAAATAATATCCTACTAACTCCTTGTGGATCGACCCAGAACTCACAACTGGATTATAAATTTATTTGATGACAACAACCGAATCTTTGATGCGGTATAAAAAAGAAGAATGAGTATAAAATCATCTCAAATTATCTCTCATCAAGGGTATGTGGTTTCTTTATATGATGTTTATTATGTTTAAAGAAGTTTTGTTATATTTAATTTACAAGAGAAGTACGTAACGAAAGTATGTACGGCGGAGGAAGCAAAAACTAAATAATATAATTTTTTTCTCGAGATGAAATTTTCATTTAATAATCACTGGATCACTATTTCACAAGCAAATAAATCGATCAACCGGGACTCCTTAGGTAAAACACCACGAAGTTAGCTAAAATGTAGATAATGCAAACTCCTATAGGCCGCATGGTTTTGTAATACCCGAGAAATCGACGTCGAGAATTTAAATCCAAAAATTAAAGAATTGGATTTAACTATCGCAACCGAAATAATTCCGAGAGAGCGGAATTAAATATTTTCGGACGATAGCAACTCGAAGAGAGTTATCGAATTATCCAACGATCTCGGATAATTCCATATTATGATTTTTAGAATTTAAAATCATAATAAAAAAAAAAAAAAGAAGAAGAAAACGCGACCAGGTGGCCGCGCGGCGGCGACGCGCCGGCGCGCCACCAGCGCGGCGGCGGCGGCAGGATGGTGCTCTCATGCATTGCACGCGTTTTCGGCTCCATTTTCGAGGTTTGACGACTCCAACCAATCCAAATCCGATCCTCAGACTTTAGGGGATGTTTTGGGACTCATTTGGATAATTTTTGGATATATTAAACCTCCCTACAACTTGGATTAAGAAGGATACATGTACAATTAAACATTCATTGAATCATGTTGGGAAGTGGGGTGAATGGGGAGTAATGGGGGGGGGTGTAATTTCGAGGTTTGGACTGTCATTAAGCCCCCAAGAGTTCCAAGACACATCAAGGCAGCCCTTGAAGTCTTGCACACCCCTAAATCTATCCAAACTCACCCACCAAACTCCTCCCAATTCACTAGTCCGAAAATCAGAAATTAGTTGAGTGTTGGTGAGAGTGGAGGCTTGTTCTTCTTGTTCCTAGGGCCTTGGTCGAGTTTGGAGGCTTGCAATCCATCCTCCTACATCTAGGTAAGTGTTCTAATCCAAATCCTTAATCATAAGGTCGGATTTCAAGCCCTAACACCAAGTATTCTTCCAACAACTCTCAAAATAGGATTCGTTCGGTAGATCTTGGAAAAGAGGGGACTGTGTTGATTGATTTTGGAGCAATCAAGAAGGGGGATTTCGATCCAAATCTCACCAAGTGTAAGTTAGTGTTGTGCATCTCAAATTTTGGAGCTTTTGGTTGAGTATTCTTTGAGATATGGTTCGATTTTCATCTTGTGCCAAATCTGTCTTTTAGGGTTTCTTCCGAGTAGATTTTATTGTTGTGCTTTTCTCGCCTAGATCCGTTCATTTTTGGAAGAACTTGTCTGAATGAAAAATGTTCCTAACACTTTAAAGATGACCTCTGTAAATTTTCATAATTTTTGGACTTGATTTGTTCGACGAAATCGGATCTGGTATTTTCTGCTACACATGGTGACAGATTTAAATTTCTAGCATGTCCAGTTTTGTAGTTCATATTTCTCCTAGTTATGGTCGTTTTTGATGGTCGACTTCTTCATGAAAATTGTTCATCTATGTGTCTAGTTTATCCCCGTAAATTTTCAGAATTTTTGGATCACGTTTAGAATTGTTATGGATTTTTAATGAAACTGTGGTCGAGTGCACAGTGATTTCTGTGTCTTTTGAAGAGGTGTTTTCTGAAATGATTTTTTTTGGGCTATTTAGAGTCCGAAATTGGCAAAGCCTATTTCTAAGGAAAATGCTTATTTAGGTGTTTCCTAGTCTCTGTAAAATATTCAGAAATTTTTAAAATGGTTTACTGTATTCCCTGTTACGAACTTGAAAACTGCCACAGTGAGTTTCTTCGGTGAAATTGCCTTCGTGCGTTTTGGACAAAATTTGAGTCAATTGCTACTCATTTATGAATATTATGAGATCTGGAAATGTGTATAAGTTTTGAAACGGTTAAAATGTGGATTTTGAAACTTTGTGAGTTTTGATCGAGTTAGATGCCCAATTTTGGAGGGTAAGTGCACTTGGCGTGAGCTCGTTGGGCCGCCCCCTCTTTTTGGTGGCCAAAACGGCGCCAAGGAAATATTATTATGTTGCGTGATTGTATGAGTCTATACTCCTAGGTGTATCTGTATGGGTTACCTAGGGCTCCGGAGTGTGTCTGTATAGGGTCCGCTGCTTTCACTTGCCTTGCGGGTTCGATTCCCCAAGGTGTATGTTATTCCTGCGGGTTCGATTCCCCAGGATATTGTTGACTCCTATGGGTTCAATTCCCTAGGATGTATATTGAGTTCTTGCGGGTTCGATTCCCCAAGGACGAGATGTCCTCGATCATAATGAACAATGGTAAACGAAGGTATTTGAGTTCTGGAACAATGATATCCTCGATGATATGGAAACAATGGTAAAAGAATGTGTTTGAGCTCTTGCGGGTTTGATTCCCCAAGAATGGTTGTTCTTGATCAAAAAATGAATAATGATATATTATTCGTATGGTAAAGTGTAAGAATCTTCCGGAATTATTTTTACTCGACCTTCCTTTTTAAATTACAAATTCTATTTTTAAATCTCTCTTCTAAAAACTTTAAAATTCGTTATGCTATACATTAACTTACTCAGTACCTTTGTACTGATAGATACGTTGTCTCTATTTTTTTTCAGATGTTGAAGATTAGCGCATCGCATTTACATTTGGGATGGGAATTTCCGAAGACTTGTCGCACTTGTTTTTAAATTATTTTACGAATCCCAAACTCATGTTTGGCCGTGTTTGGCCCCTAGCTTCCGCACTGTTTTAAATTATGTATGTTTGACTTAACTTTGATTTAAACCTTCGGGCACTTATTGAACGGTTTTTAAATTATTTTTAAGTATTGGTACAACTTAGCCTTAGCATCTTCTCAAGTGAGCTCGAAATGGTTCGCGTCTTGCTTGGGAAGGTGTGGCGGTAATGCCCTGGCCTGGGTGATCAAATCCGGGGTGTTACAGAGTGGTATCAGAGCCCGGAATTTTTTTTTTTTTTTAAAAAGCTATTATTTTTCGGCCCACTATAGAGGCCCAAAATATTCAATATTACTTTTAAGCATTTCAAATATTATTTCCATGGAAATGAATTTTATTTTAAAACCCATGGGAATTATATAACAATTATTCCGACAAGTCTTGAAAAATACATAAGTAATTTTTTTGGGGGGAGATGCATTTGCATACATCCATCATTTTTTTTAAAATGCTTCAAAGTATATATATGCAAGTCATGTGCATTTGATAACGTTCTTAGTTGGTATGTTGCTTGACCTTGGCTTAGAGCCACTAACTTCAATCTAACCTTGCTTTAGCCTTAGAACTTGGTCAAGGGTGCTCAGTTTGCACATATCTATTCTCTCCTCTTACCCTTCCTATTATTAGATCTTCCTGACTGCTAATGTGCCTTAGATTAGAAACTCATCTTCGCGTGCTTGGATAACAGAAAATGGCACCTAGGGGAAGGCCAAGGAGGGTAGTCCCAAACAGTGGTGATGCTAACGCACCTAACGACAATGACATTCCTCAAAACATAGGAGGGCGAGTGCCTCCTGTTCCCAACAATATGGATGAGCGTCTAAGGAATATTGAGGAAGTTCTCGTAGCACTAGGAAATGCCGAGGTGCAACGTGCACAAGCGGGTGTACCACCGCCGGTAGCCCGAGGCAACTACCTAGCATTGGTGAACCCTTACAAACCACCTCATTATGACGGCCAAGAGGACCCGGCCAAGTTGGAGAATTGGATCCGAACTTTCGACAAGCTTCTTACTGCCGTCAAATGCCCCGAGAACGAGAAGGTTCGGTTGGCGACCTATTATCTGGATGGAGAGGCGGACGAGTGGTGGCAACATCTCCAAGGAGATTTGGCCGAGGTTGAGAAGGTTTATACATGGGAAGAATTTAAAGAAGCACTGAGAGAGAGGTTTTATCCACTGAGCACTAAGGCTGCAAAGTATGAAGAATTTATTAACTTAAGACAAGGAGGAAAAACGGTGCAAGAATATTATACCAAGTTCAAGGAGTTAGTTCGCTTTGCTCCGAGACTTGTGCCCACTGATTCTGACAAGGCTCAGAAATTTGAAATGGGGTTGAACCTCAGTATCAGGGAGATACTAGTTGGAGGGCAATACACTACACTTCAGGCAGTTTATGACCGAGCTGTAGAAATCGCTCGTGTCCAGCGATTGAAGCGTAAGGACAATGGTGAGTCGAGCAAGGGATCGCAAGGAATTGCGAAAAAGAATCGAAATAACAAAAATAACAAATTGAGGAAGGACAATGGTCAAACTAGGTTCGATGGACCTAAGGAGAATGTGGCCAGAGGTTTGAACAACAGAAGAAATGACACCCGTGGTACATCCATACCACGATGTCCGCAGTGCCACAAAGCTCATTTGGTACGCGAGTGCCCTAAGCGTGGAACTTGTTATAGATGTGGTGGGGAAGACCACATGATTAGAGAATGCAATGCTCGCGAAGAGATGATCGAGAAGAGGTTGGATCTGGTGAACCCTCCACACGAGAATCGGCCGACTGGGCCAAATCATCCCAATAATCAAGGACAGAGGCCACAACAGAATCGCAACCAGCAAGAAGAAAATTCATAGGCAGTTATGGGGACATAACTGCGGTCCTAAGGGGGAGAGGATGTGATACCCCACAGAGATGTCACGCGTTGAGGTAAGAATTTAATTTTCGAGCCTCAATAATTCTATGCGTGTAAAACTACTTATGTTGGTGTTGCTTTCCGAGTGCGACCCAACTTCGAGGACGAAGTTGATTTCTAAGGGGGGGTAGACTGTAATACCCGAGAAATCGACGTCGAGAATTTAAATCCAAAAATTAAAGAATTGGATTTAACTATCGCAACCGAAATAATTCCGAGAGAGCGGAATTAAATATTTTCGGACGATAGCAACTCGAAGAGAGTTATCGAATTATCCAACGATCTCGGATAATTCCATATTATGATTTTTAGAATTTAAAATCATAATAAAAAAAAAAAAAGAAGAAGAAAACGCGACCAGGTGGCCGCGCGGCGGCGACGCGCCGGCGCGCCACCAGCGCGGCGGCGGCGGCAGGATGGTGCTCTCATGCATTGCACGCGTTTTCGGCTCCATTTTCGAGGTTTGACGACTCCAACCAATCCAAATCCGATCCTCAGACTTTAGGGGATGTTTTGGGACTCATTTGGATAATTTTTGGATATATTAAACCTCCCTACAACTTGGATTAAGAAGGATACATGTACAATTAAACATTCATTGAATCATGTTGGGAAGTGGGGTGAATGGGGAGTAATGGGGGGGTGTAATTTCGAGGTTTGGACTGTCATTAAGCCCCCAAGAGTTCCAAGACACATCAAGGCAGCCCTTGAAGTCTTGCACACCCCTAAATCTATCCAAACTCACCCACCAAACTCCTCCCAATTCACTAGTCCGAAAATCAGAAATTAGTTGAGTGTTGGTGAGAGTGGAGGCTTGTTCTTCTTGTTCCTAGGGCCTTGGTCGAGTTTGGAGGCTTGCAATCCATCCTCCTACATCTAGGTAAGTGTTCTAATCCAAATCCTTAATCATAAGGTCGGATTTCAAGCCCTAACACCAAGTATTCTTCCAACAACTCTCAAAATAGGATTCGTTCGGTAGATCTTGGAAAAGAGGGGACTGTGTTGATTGATTTTGGAGCAATCAAGAAGGGGGATTTCGATCCAAATCTCACCAAGTGTAAGTTAGTGTTGTGCATCTCAAATTTTGGAGCTTTTGGTTGAGTATTCTTTGAGATATGGTTCGATTTTCATCTTGTGCCAAATCTGTCTTTTAGGGTTTCTTCCGAGTAGATTTTATTGTTGTGCTTTTCTCGCCTAGATCCGTTCATTTTTGAAAGAACTTGTCTGAATGAAAAATGTTCCTAACACTTTAAAGATGACCTCTGTAAATTTTCATAATTTTTGGACTTGATTTGTTCGACGAAATCGGATCTGGTATTTTCTGCTACACATGGTGACAGATTTAAATTTCTAGCATGTCCAGTTTTGTAGTTCATATTTCTCCTAGTTATGGTCGTTTTTGATGGTCGACTTCTTCATGAAAATTGTTCATCTATGTGTCTAGTTTATCCCCGTAAATTTTCAGAATTTTTGGATCACGTTTAGAATTGTTATGGATTTTTAATGAAACTGTGGTCGAGTGCACAGTGATTTCTGTGTCTTTTGAAGAGGTGTTTTCTGAAATGATTTTTTTTGGGCTATTTAGAGTCCGAAATTGGCAAAGCCTATTTCTAAGGAAAATGCTTATTTAGGTGTTTCCTAGTCTCTGTAAAATTTTCAGAAATTTTTAAAATGGTTTACTGTATTCCCTGTTACGAACTTGAAAACTGCCACAGTGAGTTTCTTCGGTGAAATTGCCTTCGTGCGTTTTGGACAAAATTTGAGTCAATTGCTACTCATTTATGAATATTATGAGATCTGGAAATGTGTATAAGTTTTGAAACGGTTAAAATGTGGATTTTGAAACTTTGTGAGTTTTGATCGAGTTAGATGCCCAATTTTGGAGGGTAAGTGCACTTGGCGTGAGCTCGTTGGGCCGCCCCCTCTTTTTGGTGGCCAAAACGGCGCCAAGGAAATATTATTATGTTGCGTGATTGTATGGGTCTATACTCCTAGGTGTATCCGTATGGGTTACCTAGGGCTCCGGAGTGTGTCTGTATAGGGTCCGCTGCTTTCACTTGCCTTGCGGGTTCGATTCCCCAAGGTGTATGTTATTCCTGCGGGTTCGATTCCCCAGGATATTGTTGACTCCTATGGGTTCAATTCCCTAGGATGTATATTGAGTTCTTGCGGGTTCGATTCCCCGAGGACGAGATGTCCTCGATCATAATGAACAATGGTAAACGAAGGTATTTGAGTTCTGGAACAATGATATCCTCGATGATATGGAAACAATGGTAAAAGAATGTGTTTGAGCTCTTGCGGGTTTGATTCCCCAAGAATGGTTGTTCTTGATCAAAAAATGAATAATGATATATTATTCGTATGGTAAAGTGTAAGAATCTTCCGGAATTATTTTTACTCGACCTTCCTTTTTAAATTACAAATTCTATTTTTAAATCTCTCTTCTAAAAACTTTAAAATTCGTTATGATATACATTAACTTACTCAGTACCTTTGTTACTGATAGATACGTTGTCTCTATTTTTTTTCAGATGTTGAAGATTAGCGCATCGCATTTACATTTGGGATGGGAATTTCCGAAGACTTGTCGCACTTGTTTTTAAATTATTTTACGAATCCCAAACTCATGTTTGGCCGTGTTTGGCCCCTAGCTTCCGCACTGTTTTAAATTATGTATGTTTGACTTAACTCTGATTTAAACCTTCGGGCACTTATTGAACGGTTTTTAAATTATTTTTAAGTATTGGTACAACTTAGCCTTAGCATCTTCTCAAGTGAGCTCGAAATGGTTCGCGTCTTGCTTAGGAAGGTGTGGCGGTAATGCCCTGGCCTGGGTGATCAAATCCGGGGTGTTACAGGTTTGGACAAAGAAGTTATACATGTCACACAGAACATCTTTTATTGCGAAAAATAGTTTGCTTACCAAAATGTAAATCACTATGAAATATTAACCAACCAGCAGATTTTAGAAGTAAAATTTTAATAATCCACCAAAAAGAGAATCACATTACTACTGTTAGAAAGCAGAGCACCTTACCAACTCAGGCACATAATATGCCCCTTCTTTCACTTTCAGGCTCATGATCTTGAACATAACATTGTTTTTTCGGTTAATAGGTTTGTCATTATTCCTTGACTGCTCCACAAACTCGAATGCTGTCAAACAAAAATAAATAATTTGACTTTAGTCACAAGAATCGGTAAGAATGTATGGATAAAGGATAGAAATTATTCCCCTGCATCTCTCTAAATTGAAGCAAAAATCTTACATAAGACATGAATGTGTTCTTTCTCAATTTCAATGTCATTTGAATTGTATCTAAATAAAACTACACGCACAGATGTTTTAAATCCAGTCTGTAAAGACCTTATGCCACTGCTGCAATGTGGAACAAGCAACTCACCTGATGAGCGGAAACCCTTCTATAAAAACCAAGCTGAAGGAAAATCAGTGCCAATGAGCCAATGCATTCACTGCTTCTGGACATTTCCAAAAGTATCATATCCAACTAAGCCAATCAAGGACTCAGAAAAACCAATCCTAACACGAGCGGAGGAGGGGATCTTTGGCGGCGATGGGGACCGAGGGATTAGACCTATGAAGATGAAGAAGATTCAAGACGGATTTGAGACAACCCAAAACCCTAAACAAAAATTCAATCAAGACCAGGATAAGCTGGGTACCTCTCCGAACACACACAAGGCAAAGTTTCATAGCTTACCTCGATTTCCCCAAACACCCCCCCCCCCCTGAAACCTACAGAAAACGAAGAAACAACTCCCCAAAAAACTTAAACTTTCACTCACCTCGTTGAAATCCATCAAATGTAAGGTCCCCAATCGAACGGAAAACACAGCTTCCTCGAACGACACAACCCAAAACACCCCCAATCGAAACCTACATAGACCGAAACAACAAGCCCATTTCCTACCAAACCCCTGAAATCCCAATCGCAACAGCCCTATGAAAAAATATGGATGAATTGGAGGGAGAAATTACCTGAAGCTGCGGAAGCGAAGCGGCAGCTCGTCAATGGCGACGAAGGAATCCGGAGAGGAGGAGGAAAATCAACCAGATTGCGGGAAATAGCAAGGGTCGGCTGAAGCAGAGAACGGACCGCGAGGTAAGGCAGAAATGGCTCTTATAATATAGAAGATATATATATATATATATTTACATTTATTATGGTCTTGTTCTTAAATACAATAAAAAAAAGGTGAAATACAGTTTATACACTGCCTTTAGAAGAACAGGTGAAAGAAGCAAGCATTCCCTCAAACACTTATCAAGCAAAAAGTCATGGTATTGTATAACCTGCATTAGTAATTAACAAAGATGGAAATGTATTAAAATCAATCTAAAAATCTACAGATGAAATTCAGAGATAAATATATGATGCCTCCCAGATTTTATTTCTTGAAGATGAATGCAAAAACATTTAACAAATAAGTGCGATGAGTGGCATATCCTTTGACCTCATCAATACTCTTTGCACTCTGGAGTCTATTACACATAACATCCCAATTCGGCTCAAGAACCAAAATGTAGTCAATATATGAAGGGAAAAAATGATGCCATCAAAGATAGTTCAAAATTACAAGACCACTGCCATCAGCCATCAAAATGGCAAGTAATGAACTTCTAAACAAGCTGGCTTAATTGATAAAAAGTAGACACCAAAACCTACCTCAAAAGTCAAATAATGTAGAAGGCTGTTGATAAATTTAAGCATGTTTTGGCACAGTAAGGATGAAACAGAAATTGCTATTCCTTTCATATCAACTCTGCGGAGAAAACTGTTTACAACCCTGACATAACCCAATATCTAGGAGGTGAGACAAAAAAAAAAAAACTACAACTCATACTTGATGTAATTGCCATGCTGCACAGAGGTGCCAATTCACATGCTTGCAGTGGAATACACACCGAAATATTAACTGATATTTTGTGACAGAGAGCAAGAAAGTGGGCTTAGCCCAATTATGGGACTGAGTTTATTAGGGTTTATTAGTAGTTATTATTTACTTTTAGGGTTTCTTATTTTAGTATTTAAGGGATGGTTATTAGGGTTTTGGAGATTATTGAGAAGTTTATTGGAGATTTGAGCCTAAGGCTGGCCAGCGGGTTCTCCCATTTGGAGGATTTTTCTGTTTATTCTAGTCATTCAAATTTTGTTTCTATCAATTGGTCTGACCTGCCGGATTCCTGTAACACCCCGTTTTTGGTCACCCAGGTCGGGATGTCACCGCCACATCCCTCTAGCAAGACTCGGTTTCTCCGGGCTTGCTAAAGAGATGCAAGGCTAGGTATTGCAGGATTTAAAACATTCAAAACGTTTAAAAACAGACCATACGATATAAGTTCAAAAATAATATCATAATGCAGCGGAAAAATAATATCTAAGTATAGGTATTGCAGCGGAAAATGTAAATAGGGCCAACATGGCCAAAACACGGGTTAAACAGGCCCGTTTATACTATAGTCTAATGCAAAAATCAAAATATTAAATGTTCCCAAAAATCCCATGCATGTAGTGCTCATGCTCATTCCACATACTCTGTAAGAAAAACAAAATGAAATGGTTTGGTCAGCACAACTTGCTGAGTAAGTTAACACATACATAATGGTGGGGTTTCAAAGCCATTAATTTATTACTTAAATGAAAGCATGTCATTAAATCATAAATAATTTAATTTAATTAACTACATGACTTGCATAATTTAATTCATGGCTCTAATTAAAAACACATTTAACATAATTTAAAGTAAAAGCCATTATTAATTTAAATAAAGCATTAAATAATTTAAATAAGCCAAAAATAAACATTTTAATTATCCTCCCCAGATTTAGTATTTCAGTATTTCACGATTGCATTGCAATCTCGTCAAGTTTAGCCGGTAGTCCGGCGGCCGCAACCGTATCTGCCATACCCAGTACCACTTCGGAGCCTCGGAAACCCATATGGATATTCACGAGAGTGTAGTCCATATATCTCATGCCGTTTTGGCAATGTATCTCAAATTTTCGCGCGGGGTCACCGTCGTCCATAAAGGCACGAAGTGAATAGTTAGGGGGCACCCTGCAGAGCACTCACCCCTAATTTTAATTGATCAAGTTTGTAAGGGGATTTTCAAAATTCTTGTTTCGTGTATTTTATTTCATAAAGAGATTTCTGCTCGTTTAAACCTTAAAGGCTAATTTCACCGTTTCACAAGATTTTCAAGATTTGACTTCGGTAAACCACTGTTTATTCCAAAATTAATTAAAAATCGGTTTTAAGTCCGAAAATTCTGAAATTTGATCAGTGACTCGAAAACACAGAGTCGAACAAGTTTCGTGTTTTAACTTTTTCGATCCGAGTTAAGGAAATAAGTCAAAAATGTAGATTTCTATCAGATTACAATTCTGTCCGAATTTTTACACAGTTTCAAGATTTCAAGATCTACCATAGAAAAAGAACTCAAAATTTGATGAAATTTTACAGAGAGATGCTTAAGACATATATCTTTAAGTTTCATGTTCGACTAAAGTTCTGAATCGTCTTAGATCTATCGTCAAAAATGTCTACAAATTCGGACCTAAGCTCTGTCAAGATTCCAAGATTCAGATTTAGAACAGTTAGGTTCGGGGTCGATTTCAGATATCAAAAATAATGACAAATTCCGAAAATTTTACAGAAGATAGATCTATGTCCTAGGAACGTTTTTCGTGTTTTAAGTTTTCTCGTTTGAATAGTTTTAAGGGTTCGGAAAAATCATGCAAAAATGTTGCGCCGTAAAGGATTTCGTTTTGACAGATTTTACGTTCTTAGTTTAGATCTTTAGATTAGGTAAATTTTAAGTCTCCCAAACCATGTAAGTATTAACTTACTGAATTCGTGATCGTCTCGGCTCGTCGATTCGGAGGCGTGGCTTCCAGTCCACCGTTTATCTCCTCGGTTCGTCGGGTTCTTCGTTCTAGATCCGGTTCGTGGTGTCAAAAGGAAAAAGATTAAGTTAGGATTCGTTTTCGAATCAAGAATGTAAAGGAATGAATGGATCAGAACTTACCACGACGATAGACGACTCCGAACTCGTCCAAAACAGTCCCTCTCTTGGTCTCGTGCCTCCGACGACTCCTGTATTAGGGTTTTCGAACGTATAGAGAGTATGAAGGTTTTGAAAAGTGTTTGGGATCGATTCCAAGGTTTATTTATAGAGGTAAGGGACCTATGGGACGTCCAAGGTCGGCCTTGGTGAGTCTTGAGCCGAAAGGAAAGCAACCGAAGTCGAAAAATCCGGATTCGTGCG